>JBBMKC010234219.1:0-11309 GCA_037834085.1 Bipalium vagum | reverse complement strand
AAACAAACATTTGGAAAGATAAGGATAAAAAACCAATAAAATCATGGTGGCTATAATTTTATTTCCACCAGTGTATTGTCTTTTAGCTGTTCCATTGCTGTTGGTCTGCTAGCGTAAAATCTAACCTGAAGAGTGTTCCAAAGAAAGAACTCTAATGGACGCAAATCACAAGATGTGGAAGGCCAATCAAAATCATCATTTCGAGAAATGATATTCCCAGGAAACATTAATTGCAATAGCGGGATTGTTTCTCAATTTGTCTGACATGTGGCACCGTCCTGTTGAAAATAAAATTTTTCTGTGTCCTTAACTTCAACATCCGGACAAAAGAAATCTGTTATTATCTTTTGATAACGTAAACCATGTACTGTAAGGCTGACAACAGCGCTATTTTCGGAAAAATATTGGCAAATGACACAACAGTCCAAAAGGCGCACCAAACTGTCACTTGTTGTTGATAAACAGGTTTTAGACTGTCATTGTGGTTTTCAAATTCCCACATGCATCAATTTTGTCTATAGACATATCCATGGAGATAAAATAGGCTTTGTCACTGAGAATGATTTTCTTGAAAACTCTGGGGTCATTTATTTACATTTCTAACTCCAAATCAATAACAGACTAAGTTGTTCATGTTTTGATGGCTTTATTTTTTGTGTTAGTTGAATTTTTTGGGTTTTTAGGCCAAGATCATCGTGCAAAATACATTGCAAACTGGATTCTGATAATACAAAATTCTTGTGGAACGTCTTGCAATGGACAAACGAGAATTTGCCCCAACATTTTCGACCGTTGACTTCGCTGAACGAGCATGTGTGTGGAGTCTTCACATCTTCAGCCTATCCGAGATGTTCGAATTTGTTAATTAAATTCACTATGGTTGAGCGACTCGGTGCATCATAGCATCCGAAGGAAGCACGAACTTGACATACAGTTTGTCAAAACTTTCCACTATTTTTATAATGTATTTCGATCTTTTATTGGATGATATATCGATTCATTTTATTAACAGTATAGATTAAAATATAAATTAATAAGGATTGACATTTTAAATATGATTTTTAAAAATAGCGCTAAATTTAAAATGACGGTTCTTAATGATAGACCTTTACTTTTACGATAAATATGATGATGCCGTGGCCATAAAAACTTTGCTTACGCTTCATTTGGCGAACATTTCAAACCACCCACTTTTCAAAAATGTTAAATAAAATAAATGTTAGTTAAAAATAAACAAATAAAACTTTTGCTTATATTCACATAATTTATAATTTTTATTAAAAATATTAAATAAGTGGAAAAATCTCTAACGAAATTAACAGAAATAAATTATGATAATTTTATATCAACGGAGAACGACAATATATTTTTAAAGTATTAAAAAAATATCACAACTTTATAAATTTAAATAAAAGTGACTTTGACTTCCTGAAAATGGTAATTTTATTTTATTGATTTTTCTCAATCTGAAACGTTCCCACAGGGAATGACAAAATCTGAAACACGGAGCACCAACGAGGTCCAAAGAAAGTAACGTTCTTCATTGAGTAGGACCTTCGTGACCCAAAGGCCAGTTGTAAACCAGGACCTGCTCTGCTTTTATACCATTCTTCACTTTCATTGGTCGCACAGGCTTCATTTCCATAGAAATTTCCGTCCACAACGCTCGGTAAGAACCTCCACGAATGAGATATTGATATAAATGTTAAAATTTTGTTTAAATCTTTTGTTTAATAAAATAAACATTTTCATTAGGGGCCACCTCGGCATATTTATGTGAATCTTTTACATTTCAATTCCGACCTCTTTTGAAAAAGTGCGACAGTTCATTTTGTTGTCATTGTTATAAGGGTAATATTGGTAGAGTAGTAGTACTCACAGTATTTACTCTTTCAATTAGATTCATGTTATATCTTCATAGTTACCATTTGTAGTTAATTAATAGTTTACTGTGTCTGTATGTATTACAGTTTACAATTATAAAGACACCCTTATAAATTATTTGAGTTTGTCGTTTGGTTTTCTGAGTAGAATTCATAACGTGTTCTCTCAGGTTAATCGGTTTTATTCTAAAATCTTACTTTGTCTTATAATTGATGTCCAAATATTTATTCCTCCTGTTACATTCAGGCGCTTGTTCAGTATTAAAGATAGACGGATCTTAAAGCTTCAATAACAATAATCTGAGTATAATAAGTCTTTCTGTACATCCAAAATATCTATTTGGCGTTGCAACTTAAATGAGAGGTCTTAGGGGTCTGATAATCTTTTAGGCCAATGTCCAACAATAAGTAAAAACGTCGAAAGAGTAACATCACTACCACAGATGTCACATTTTGTTACATATAGAAATATTCAAATCTTTTTTCAGAAATAGAAAAATGTGTTATTACTACTCTTGGGAGGGAATACATTGGCACTAAAATCGTGACTAAAAGTGGACATCATTGTTTGTATTGGAACAAAAAAATGCTAAAGAAAATTTGTGGAAAACAAATTGAGGGCATCTTTCTCAAAGGAGATAAAAACTACTTTAGAAACCCTACCAATTTTCCTTATGGACCTTGGTGCTTCATTGATTCGAAAATCTCCGAATGGGAATACTGTGATATTCCTCGGTCTATAAAAGGTGAGAGTGATTATTGATAAATAATAATTAATCGAAATTATAGAACCCCATCACAGTAAACTTCGCGTTCACTGTGGAAATCAAGTGTGGTAATGGAGAAATAAAGTGAACCATATTGTTATGATGAATATTATAGATTTATGGAACGATGAAGATTTCTCTATGCATATCAGCTTATGATGCCTTGGGCCAGAAAGATTTAAACGAATTCAATTATTGTTCAAAATCTTTCTTCACTCTGAAAAACAACAAAATCATACTGACTTACCGTTGCAATTCTGTTACATATTCATCAATATTTATCTCTCCCATAAATCAGGAGGAATGCAAACTCAGCTACAAAGTTTACAAAACATTTGATGTTAATAGTCAACCAAGTCAAGTCTACCTGGATTATATTGAAAAGGTAAAGAATAATATAATGTACTATACTCTTAAAATATAAGCAAGATATCACTTTGAGTATCACTTTCAGTGGTGTAACACAACGAGATTTAACATGTACCTGCTATACTGATCAATAATCACTAGTATGTAACGTTTGTTTCGAAAAGTTTCTTTTAACGGACCGCAAATGTCTATATTTATCTTTTCAAATGGCTCATTTGCTGATAATTTGTTGATACATTTGGTTCAATAGGAATAAATTGTCATTATGAACCGAATTTCTTTAACCAGAAAGTACGCCCTTCAGTCTGGCGAATGTTGCGTGATTGGTTGATTTATCTAGTTCTTTTAAGTTGGATAACAAAAACGTCACCAAACGAGCTTTAGGTTACACGATACACAAGTTAAAGGAAGAGCTTTTTCCATGATGGGAATATATTATGTTAAACAACAACTGCTCAACGGATCCGATGACTCTTACTTAGATTACTGATTCCTCTTTTGACAGTTTAAATTAAAATAAGACCAAAATCTTACTGTCGTCTTCAGCATAGTATTTCATCAAGTGGTACACATAATAGACCTAAAGCTTTTATACTAAATCACATTTATTTTACTTGACCGATTGGTTGAAAGCAGTGAAAGATGAAGGTAACGATGATGTTTGTGACTTTAATTTAGAGTTGAAATAATTAATAATATTATTAATAAAATTTTAGTGTTTATGTCCTCATTATCATTAGGAATTTTTATAATGGGCTTATTTTCAATGAAGAACTACGCTCACCTAGAAAAAATAACAGGTGCCGACCCGACCAAAAGGATAATGTTTCGAGAATTGGAAAAAACTAAGATCAGTGGAATCGATATTTTCACGTTAAGATGTTGGAGATGCTCAAGCGCAAAATACAAAAAATGGTTTCTGAACGACTTAGAATCCCAAGGAAATGTTAAATGCGTTACTAAACCCTTTGATACTTCAATTCAAAAAAGACACCTTTGCTTTAAGAATAGAATTCTTCCCCATTTAGAAGGCTCTGGCATTTGGATAAATTATTTTGATATCAAAGGTAGAGTGGACATTTTGGTTGAACCCGATTTGAAGACTTTCTTCTTATTTCACCTATTACATTTTGCAGCACTAAATTTTCCACAACTGTGGAACACCGCTGATTACCTTGAAGCCCGTATACGGCATATGCCCGATTGGATCTTCACGGAGGATACGATATCCAATTCATTAAATGACAACTTTAAAAAATTTTATAACGTTGACATTAATATAAGCTGACATTAAATCTCTCACGAACATATTTGAGTCAATGATCAAGGAAGAATCGTACTTGAGAGGAAGACCTGTCTGGAAAATCGAAGAGAAGTCATATCAACTGATATACAGGGTGGCCACTAAAAGACTTACCAATTTAAAATTGATCTGAAATTGAAAATATAAATGATTTTTTTAAAATTATTTTTAGATAATATAAAGCATTTCTTGGAATTTAAATGAATGTTTATAATATTCCACACCCAGTAAAACTCATTGAGTTATACTATGCAAATGAAAAGTCAATTATTAAAACCCAAAGAAAATATCGAACATATTTTAATGTCAAAAAATCACCTACCGCAACCATAATTCGGAACCTAATCTCTCGTTTTGAAAAAACTGGATCAGTCGTAGATCTTCCCGGAAGAGGTTCTAAGAGGACTGTACGTAATGACGAAGCTGTGCAAAGTCCGACTGGAAAAGGGTTACCTTTTTAGCACTCTCAATCTTTGCACAACTTCGAAATAGTTTCAGCTGGGAATTGTACTCTCAATTATTTTGTCGCTATGATATTATAAGTCGAGAGACGATATACTTATCACCGGAAGCAAGTGTTCAAATTTGGATAAAGTAATTCTCTTTCATTGTCCGAATGAATTTGATTCCTGTCTCATTTTCCCTATTTCATGTCAGACGATTTTCTTACAAAAGAAGTTGTTGAGGCGGTTGGAAGTCATGGAGAAATACGGTGGAGCGAAAAATTTCAGACGATGTCCCACTCCCATTCTAGTCATATTTGGACCTCCCGTAAATAAATCGCTTATTGAAGGAGTGAGATTTATAGGAGAAATGACAGTTTTCCATTGAAACATTTTATTTATTTATTCATTGTTTTTGCTTGGACGCTCATGGTAAATATTATCATTAAATGTTTTACCTTTCACTTCAGATAGTAATACTGTCCTTAGCATTATTTTTATGTTTCTCTTATATCGTTATTACTATAAATTTATGACGCTAGTAATATCAGAACATCTAAAAATATTATTGAGATGAATAATTAATAAATAATTTTCTGAAGTTTTTAATAAAAATATATCAAGATATAACAAAAATACACATTAATTCAAAAATGTAATTCTAAAGTACTCAAACGTTTTTATAAATGTATGGAAAAACCTTTATTAAAATATAACCAAAATGCAATTTTAAAAATACACGAATACCAAAAAAGTATTTCATCAATGTTAATTTAAATATTAAAACAAATGGTTCTATAAATTAAAATGATTATAATTATTGAATGTTTTAAGATTATTTATTAGGTATTCAGTGCAATCTTTCAGTGATAGGGCAGCTCATGAAATTATACGAAACAAAATAGATATTTCTAATTTTTATTTTAATAAAATATTTTTATAAAAACTTGTAAAATATATATAAACGTAGAAAAAAAAATTTTTGTCATTAATGTTTAAAGAAAAAATTTCAACTTTAGAAGGAAATATTAAAGAATGTAACGTGGACATGGTCCCTTCTATAAAATTCAAATCAGATTCAGAAAACTATGTGCTCTCTACAATGGATACAATTTTGACAATAATACAAAAACCTCCTGTAAATAGAATAATTTTTACAGTTGGTTTGAGTGACTTGGACTTCAAATTTATTCGAACTCACTTCCTATCAATACAAGAGTAAGTGTAAAGATTCTCGTTATGAGAAGGCTAGCCAGACCTGCGGTATTTTTTTATTTTAATTATTTATTTTAAAATATTTAAAAAGGAGGAATGAAATTTTTTTTTAATAATTAAATTTTTAATAATTAATATCCTTTTCTAATGCTTTATTAATTTCAATAGTTGTCTAACTTCAGATTATTGATTTTTCTTCATCATTATATTTACATTTTTCTTGTTTAAAATTATAATATATTTTACAATTTCTTGTAGCATGATTAAAATCATATTTATTTTTTACACAGAAATTACAAGTATTTATGAAATACTCTTTAGAATTAGAATTAGGACAATAATTACATGTAGTGTACTACTTTGGTACCCCAAATTTTCCTTCATTCACTCGTATGCGTGCCTCCTTACACATACTCATTCCTTCATCAAAAACGAGTCAAAACAAGAAAATCCAACAAGTTATCAATCTATTTTTCAAAATAGTAATTTCTGCTTATATTTTTTTCAAAAAAATAATAAAAATATTTTAAGATTCCGCAATTGAAAGAAAAATGCAAGAACTTTAAAATGTATAAGACTTTTTAAAACAAAAGAAAAATCATTTAAATACTCTGAAAAGGACAATGGATGAAAATAATTTTAGCTGTACTTTACTATAGATTTTATGTACATATGGAATTAACTCAACTAAAAAATTTGATTTAGTTGATATAGCTGAAGATTTTAAAATTCCCCTTAAAGTTTTATTATGGGATCAATTCAAAGAGAAAACGCAGCTTGTTGCTAGAGGTGAAACCTCGCACAAAAATATGAAATACCTTTAATTATTAATTATCTAAAAAAGATTTAAACAATTAGTAATAGTTCTTTCTGTAATATCTTTCGTAGAAATATTAAATTAATAAACTATACTTAAATGTTTTTTATAATAATGAGAATTTAAATTATTTTGTTTATTACCTTCAAAACTTAGAAATTTTAGAATTATAATCATCTTGAAATAAATCGTCAGGAAAATAACATTCTTCAAAAAGTAGAACATTTTTTATAGCTTGCCATTAATCGAGATGGATAATTGAATTTGCTTGTGTGTTTCAAGTAGACTTTTTTTAAGAAAAAAATTGATTTTTTCAGTTTTATATTTTTTTTGTGGTTTTTCTATACACAACTAAAAATTTTTATTTGTCCCCAATACAATTTATTTTTATATTTTATTTTTATACTCAACTAAAAAATATATATTTGTCCCCAGTACAATTTATTTTTAAAATTTTTTTACTCAACTATAATTAATATTGATTTGTTTTCGACTTTTTTAATGTTAATTTCTACATTCTTTACATTTATTTCTTCCAACTTCAAAATCTGATAAAGATAAACATTGAGTACAATACTTACATTTTTTATAAGTATTGTTGTTCTCATAATTTTATTTTGTATTTTGATAATTATTAAAATTATATTATAATGACATCTTTTACAATATTTTCTTCCTACATAAAAGTTATCTGGATTTGATAAAATAATACATTTATTTAAATTTATCCATCCATAAGATTTTCTTTTATCATTTAATTTTTCTAGCAAAATTTTATTATGTTGTTGAAAAAAATTTTCTAATTCACTGAAATATAAATCTCTAATATTAGTTTCAGTGAGATTAAAAATACTTTCATTTTTATTTTCATTAAAATATTTATACATATGATAGAAATATTCTTTTGAAAAACAGTTGTTAGTTATTTGAAATTTAAATAATTGTCTAGATTGATAATATAAATTTAAAATTAAATTTAGCATTGATAAATTAATTGAGCTATCAATTACTTCATTAATTTCATCTAAAAAATTATCAGTTGTGCGATTTCTTATTAATTTTACATTATTTTTTTCTGAATATTATGGTGAATAAGCTTTATAATATTCTTCAAAATATTTTTGATTATTCATTTTTTAAAATAAAAAATAGGATTTTTTTTCATCATCATTTTTATTAATTATTTTTTAATGATTTTTTTATTGATTTATTTATTTATCTTTTTAGTTATTTTATTTTATTTTTTAGTTATTTTTTTTATACAACACAAAGTGTACCCTGTTTATAAACACATTTTTGAGCGTATGTGCAGAAAGTGATCTAATCTTATAGTACAATGAAAATGAATGATGATTTTTGCATGTTCAATTTCTTGATTTCTTAATATTTTTTCTTTCAGAGCTTTTATTTGAAAAAATAAAGTTTATTAATAGCTGCTTCCATACGTTCTGAACTTTCTGTCAAATAGTTCTCTGTTTATACGTACAAGTATAAGTATAATTTAGATCATTTTGAATTGAGTTACATGTCAGATTTAAAATAAAGACTTATACTGAGCATTCCAATACTCATTCAGTACAAAATCTAAATGCAATCATCGTACTCAGGTACTTTAATGGTGAAGCTACCCTCGTATTTTGAGAACCAAAAACAATGAATAAATTTCATAGCATAAGTTATAAATATAATCCTAACAATATTAGGGGAACATAAAAATGGTTCTAAGAATAAGATATCTGAAGTGAAAGATTTAAGAAACATTTAATGATAGCATTTACCATAACTGCCCAAACAAAAACAGAGAACAAATGAAGCCGGTCCAAATAAACAACATATTTCAATTGAAAACTATCATTTCTTCTATAACCCTGACCCCTTCAATTGTCAATTTATTTAAGGGAGGTCCAACTATGACTGGAATGGGGATGGGGTCTCGCCGAAAATTTTTTGCTCCTCCATACTTCTCCATGACTTTTTCAACCGCCTCAACAACTTCTTTTGTAAGAAAATCATCTGGCATAAAATAGGGAAATTGAGACAGTTCTTCATCCAAGCCTTTGTCAATGGGCCAATGCCATAAATCGTAAAAAGGAACCAAATTCATTCTGGCAATGAAAGAGGATTCTTTTATCCAAGTTTGAATTGTTGCATCGGGTGATAAATATGTCGTCTCTTGACTTATAATATCATAGCGACGAAATAATTGAGCGTACAATTCCCAGCCGAAACTATTTCGAAGTTGAGCAAAGTTTGAGAGTGGTATGTAGAAATCAGTTTTCCACTTGGAAAAATTTTGAGTATTGATGTAATTAATTGCATTTGATAAGGCACCCCATTCTTGAACCCACCCTTCATTTGGTGACCATGAGCTCTGATCAGTGACGGATTCGGTTGCGACCAAAGTAAATATATTATTCATAACATCCTCCACACCTGCAACTTTGAATAAACTGCTTTCTAGATTATGTCCTATCTCGTGTAAAATACCCCACGAACCTTTACTTTTTATTTCTTGTATATTAAACATATATTTCGGTTGCTTTGGATTTGTGATATAATATATCTGAGTACCAATAGGGTAGCCGGCATGCATATATCCGGCTTTTATTTGTATATCTGTTGATATGACCTCTCTTTGATTTTCGCGGACAGGCTTTCCTCTCAAATGCAATTCTTCCTTGATCATTGAATCAAATATGGCCGTGACGGATTCAATGTCAGCTATGTTACGAATAGCGTTTGAAGACACAATAAAGACAACAGAATCAGCAGCGATCACCGCCCAAGGCGTATTGAGCTTTTGGAGATGAGTCCAGCTCTTGGCTAGATCTTTGTCCCTAACATCAAACATTGGAGCCTGAATTACATTGGTAAGATGAATGTTGACAATGTCTTTGTCCTTTTTGCATTTTAATGACAGTAGTCCACCAAACCCCGTTGTTATTTTCAACATTGTGTTATTATACAAAGTAAACTTGGCTTTTATATCGGGCCACTTATTCCAATCGTTGGTGTCATCTTTGATTTGGAAGCACTGAAAGTTTGTGTATAAGAAACAATATGTGGACTTCAACGTTGTGATAATAACAGAAAACACATCTCCCGGATTGGAAAACAGTCCAAGCTGATAGACCTCTGTGCGAAATCTTATGTTTAACCTCAGTTTAACACTGACAAAGTTTTTAGTGTTAGATTGCATCTTACCTGGGTAGAACGATACCCCTGGAGCTACTAAACCCAGAGGCAGTGGTTTGTTTAGTACTGCTGCCATCACACTAAATATAGCTTTTAAATCAATCTTTGCCTTAAGTGGCTTTGCCAAACACGGAACTCTTTCCTTAACGTAGGGTATGTAAAGATAGTAAAACTTTTTTATCCCCTTTAATAAAAGGTTTTCCTTGTTTTGTGTAAAGATGAAGTTGGGGATGCTCAGTATTCGATCTATGAGGTAGTCAGACATGTTTACTAAATTTCCTACATTCAGTGATGCAAAATGCAATAGGTATATGAGAGGGAGAGTCTTGGTTTCAGGCTCAGTCAAAATATTTAATTCATCTCTCATTCTTTCTTCATACGGCCATATCCCAGCAGCCAGCAAAATAGGACGGACCTCTGAAACCTCCATTTCTCTACCAAAGAAGTCAGTGTCAAATGCAATAACGATTTTCAGTCCATAATTAATAAGATCCAAAAGTTTCTGAACGTTTTCGTTTCCAACAGAAATGTGATATTTCCATTGGACAATGGTCCGCAGTGGTTCACGACGAAGCTTTTGAAAATACAATTTATCTATCAGATCAGGTGTCAAATCCTGTGGTTCAGTACGGTTTTCGCCATAGACCTTATTAAAATAATCATAAAGACTCAATGGATAATTAATATTTAAGAAACTGGTTGAGCCGACGAAACCGACTCGACCCTCTCCCACTTCAGAAATGCATAGTACAACCCTGTCGTTTGACGTTACTGCATATGGAATGGCATTGTCCAGCAAGAGGTTGAAGTAACCAATATCAGTGGAATAGATTGGCCATTTTACTTTTGGATCTCGTTTCAGATATCTCCTGTTCTAAATATATAAATAAAGTAAATTCATGGCTACATAAAGAGTGAATCAAAAAAATATATATATGAAAATGAGTTTACAGTAGTAATGACCAACTTTTATAACGATGAAGAAAGAAAAATATGTGAATCATTAGTAATTAAAAAACTAAAAGGAGAAATAAATTCACAAAATGGAGAAAGCAGAAATCATTGGATGATTAATGTTTTCCTTAAATAATATTTTAAAAAATAATTTAAAAAAAATTTTTTAAATATTAAAAAATGATATTTTTAAAATTTGTAGAATTAAAAGTCTTTTTTTATTTTTATCCAATAATAATGCAGATAATATTTCTAAATCATGATAGTGATTCATTTGAAGAAAGTCATCCAAGAAGAAGAAAATTGACTGAAGAAGATCTGAAAGAGGAGGTCGAAACATTTTTAAATAAACATGTTTAAGCA
>JBBMKC010234208.1:0-11310 GCA_037834085.1 Bipalium vagum | reverse complement strand
TTATTTGTTATTATTATTCTAATTATCATTGTTATTGTTATTATTATTATTATTAATATTAATAATTGTTATTATTATTATTATTATTATTATTTCTATTATTACTATTTATTATTTATTAATTATTAATTAATTATTAATTAATTATTAATTAATTATTAATTATTAATTTATTTATTATTTATTTATTATTTATTTATTATTTATTTATTATTTATTTATTATTTATATTTTTTTATTATTTTAATAGTTCAATTTATTAATATGAATATTAAGAAGTATCAAATTACCACAAGGTACCAAATTTAATTTCCTTTTTTTAAAAATTATTTTAGTATTTTTATATCAATTTGGTAAAGATAACTATTTAAATTATAATTGTTTAAAGCAAAATATCGATGGTAAAAATGAAAGTTGAAATTGCGCAATTTCAAAGTATAATTAAAGTGGTGGTCGTTGGTCTAAAAGTTAATTTCATTCCTACGACGTCTTTGAAAAATGTTTTCACAAAATATTTTGGCAAATGTTCTGAAGGAGAAAAGTATTTTTTTCCAAAAACTTAATTAATCCGCTTTAATTTTAATTAAAAAAGAAAAATTAAAATGTGGGGACATGAATGTGTCAGACTTGTTAAATTAATTTAAACAAGGTAATTGTTTTTTCTCTTTTTGTCTACGAAAGGTGGGTCTAATGAAATTAAATTAATATATTTTTTTTATTTTTTGGAAATTCTTTTGCTTTCAATGTAAACACTCTCAAGTTGGACTCTCGACATTTTCCACAAATGTCGAAAGGTTAACTCAATTGATTTGATAGTTATGAAGACTAATTTCTCGAGATATCTTTCAAAATATGCTGTATAAGGAGAAGGGTATTTATGTCTTTCGGACAATGTAATACGGGTCGAAAATTATGTTGCGAAAGTTGTTCAAGCTAGGAAATGAGTTCATCCCCCTGCCTCTCCTTTTAATCCTTTACTTCTGGCTTACAGATTATGATTTTGCAATAAACCTGCTTATTACCACCTCGAAATTAGCCTGATTTTCTGATTCGAAAATTATTATTGCACGAGTTTCTTTGCGTTCATACTTAGGCTGAGGCCATTGCAAATATTTTTAAAGTCAAAGTAGAAGATGAAGTTAACAAAAGTGTGGATTCAAAGTGGTTATTTTGACCTGTAAGATATTCCACGTATTGCTAGACCCTGTTCACTTGATTCCGAGGCATTGGTGACGGTCTTAGAAAGCAATGGATGATCTAGTATCAGTTATAAATATCAAGATTTTGGTCAAGTGGAATAATAAAAGTATTTAAGGCAAAATTATTAATAAAAAACATGTTCCACCGAGGTACATTGGAAATTTGAAATGACTGAAAATTGTATTTAATTAATTAATTAATTTTATTTTCTTTCAAAGTCAATATAAAGTCACACTGGAGTTAAAATATAAATAATAATATTTTTATAAAATTTTAATTATTATGAATAAAATTTAAAATTTTTCTGCCCAAATTTTTGGATTATTAAAATATATTCTTCTCTCAAGATTTATGGAGTTTCAAAAGACTGAATGATATCGCACTGCACATCCTATCCGTCGTGGTTTCAAAAACCATTTTCCACGTCTATCATAGCAAACAATACTGACCATCTCTGGCTCCCACAATGGCTTTTCCTCTCAATTCCACCCAACGCTGCTGTCTGGGAAAATGGTGGAAATATTAAGATTTATTGTTTGAAAAATTTTCCAATCTTGTCGCCAAATACATTTTCGACTAAAATATTATCACATGATTTCTATTGAGAATATTATGATAAAAAATAATAATAATAATATTATTTTTATTATTATTGCATAGCCTCATTCCAACGTAATAAACGGATATTCATCAAAAACCTTTGAACTGGAGAGATAACAAAACTTTTCCAGTTGAATACACAATGTTTCCTAAATGGAAACTATTTAATATTTTTTCACATGATTATTAAAACAAATAATAATCGATATTTTTTTAGTATTATTTTATGTAAATAAAGAATTTGTAAACAATGTTAACTGAGATGTTTAGCATTTAAACAAATTTATTTAATTTCCAACAGAACATCATAAATACTTTGTTTTTATTGTCAACTTTTATTACATAAATAAACAGAAACAACGAATAATTAGATTAATATTATCTGAAATTTAATGACTCCATTAAATTTAATTATTCTAAAAATTAATAAAACCTTTTTTATTATATTTTCTGGATTCAAAAAAATGTTATATTTGACTAAAATTGTCCATCGCACTTTAAAATTTATTATTTTGAAATCAGCGGTTGTTTTAAACAATTATTAAAACAATATATTGTATTTTCGAAAAGTTTGTTTTAATCTTACTAAAAATCTTTAGGATATTTACCCATTTCATTCCATAAGCCCAATTTGGGGATGTCCTTTTAGAGTGAAATTGAAAATTTAATTGAAGATTTTACGAAATACAAATTGATTTGAAGCACTTTACATTTTTTAATAGCGCATTGATAGACTTTTACCTTCTTTTCTTCTAAACTTTATCTCAAATTTTTAAAAACTTTAATGAAACTTATACGTTGTCTTGATAGGTCATAATAGGTCATAATAGGTCATAATAGGCATATATATATTATGCACTAAGTAAATCAAATTTCTTTGCCCTCTCGAATTCTGGATTGAAATGGGTTAATCAACTGACGAAATAAATGTTAAAATATTTCAAAAAAAGAAAACTGTAATTTCGAGAATACTTTCATAATGATAATTTTCTTTTATCAATAAGTTTTCTCTGTCAGTCTTCATGTTATCCTTCATTTATCATTTTTATCTACTTTCTCTTTGATCTTTTTGAATTTATAACAAAGTAATCTTTTGTTTAATGTAAGCTTGTTCCACGTGAAATGACGGATTTTAATTTTATTATTTGAAAGATTTGTTAATCAATCAATTTTTAAGGTAATAATTGTTTTAATATATCAACATGAAGCGCAAATTTCAATATTCTTAAAATTCTAAAATTGAATAATTCAATTTAAAATTACGTGTTATTTTATGCATTTTTTAGGTCATGGTTGAAAAAAATATTTCAATGAATTCAAGCTTTATCATAATGTTCTGAAGCAACTAAAAATATTTATTTCCCATGGACACACGATTCTGTAAGTGAAAGATCAACGCGAAAATATTTTCATAAATTTAAAGTTGTATCTTCAGCGTTGATAATGATAAGTTTGGAAGACCGCCTAATGTTATAAATATCCACCATTTGACAACATTAGTTGAAAGCGTTGCGAAATATAGGTTAGAGTACTAACTGAAGAATTGAATGTTACCATGTCAACTATCTCCTGGTCTCTTCGAATGCTTAATAAAGTAAAAAAGTTCCATAAATAATTACCACGCAAATATATGATAAGCAAGAAAGTAAGGGGTTAGAAAATTGCCCTTTGACTATTAGAAGGATAATTTTTGGCTCAAATTTCAAACTGTGACAAGAAGCAGTCTTATATGAAATTTTGCCAAGATCAGCACAATGGCTGGATGGGGATGAAAAAGAAAAGACGTTATACATCACAGTCTATAGATAGATTAATTCACATCTGGTGGGTTCATCAAAACTCTGTTGTACTGCAACGAAATTGAACTAATGCACCAGACTTTGCATGAAACTCAGCCAGAAAGGGACATTTTTTGCTCCACAATTATGCCAGACCAATTATTTTGAGATTAACTGTACACAAGTTGCATTATTTGAAATACTAAGTTTTACCTCATCCGCCTCATTCATCGGACCTCTCGCTATCAAATTATCATATATTTAAACCAAATGATATAATTCTGACCAAAAAATGTGTTCATTTTTGAGTTCAAAAATCCTGACTTCTGTGTTAAGAAAATTTATGATGTATTGTCTCGATGACAGGAGTGTATTGGGTACCATTGAAAATATTTTGATGAGTAAAATGTGTTTCATATGATTCATCGTTTAATTACATTTTTAATAAATATAATTAAGAATAATTATTAATAATGAAATCCGTTATTTCCTGTGGACAACCTGATATATGAGTTTGAGTATAGGAAAAGCCACCATAAAGAACAGAATAAAGATAATAAAAAAATCGACCAAAGATAATTTTTAGTAAATTATTTCGTAATTTTTAAATAAATAAATAAATTTTACATTTTCATTTATTAACAATGTGGACATTTTCAGTCCTAAAACGTGATAAGTTTTGTCACTGAATAAAATAAATTCAACAGTTCCACATTTTTCAAGTTTTATTAACATTTTCGAGCCTTCTTCGTATTTTATTTATTTTACGGTCCAAAAGATGTGAAATATTTACTCCTGGTCTTTTATTTATCAACTCAATTATATTATTAATATGTTTTTGTTTTAATAGGCAGATGATATTTCTCAAGTAATTTTGTTTGGAACTCCTAAATGTGAGGTGCAAGTCAAAGGACGATGTTTAAATGAAATTTATTATTGAATTGACAGTCATCGTGACTTAGTTAAAGAAATTAATAAAATAATTATATTTATTTAATTATTCATACTTTTGATCTGAATTTTTCCCAAAAAGAGTAATCGTAAAAGATGCCGATCAATAAATAATACTAAATGTCTCATTTGCTCAATTATATCCAAAAGAAAATATTTTAAGCAGTTGAATTCGGTAACTGTTGGAATTAATATTAATCAAAAATTAATTATTTTAAAAAATAAATCACCAATGATCCTGAAGGTCTCTTAAATCTTTAAGGAAAAAATGTTATATGATCTGGATCCAATTCTGTTCACAAATATATTTTGTTATTCATTGATTTTGTAAATGAAAGAAATATTAAAAATTAAAAGTACAAATAAATGTTAGAAAATATAAATAAAATAAAAAGTATATAATAAGAATATCTCACTTTTCCAATACGAACGACATAATTATTATATAAAGGGTGTTTAAAAATTAAGTATCCAATTTTAAATTGTCATACTGTTAAATGTATTTAAAATAAGACAGGCAATATTTGACACCATATCATTTATTTATTCATATTTAATAATTTTCAACTGATCGTCCATTAACACGATACACTTATGCAAGCGATGATAAAAACAATTCGTAACATTTTTTCACATTGTTGAATCTATCTTAGGTGCTTCCTCTGTGATAATATCTTTTAGGTTTTGAAGATTCTTTGGTTTTCTTTTGTATACCATTGTTTTCAAGTGTTCCTATAGAAAAAAATCTGGAGGTGAAAGACCTGGTGATTCGGCAATCCAACTGAAAGGCCATGCTTTCCCAAATCATCTTCCGTGAAATTTGCTGTTTAAAAATTCTCTTACTTAAAGGGAATAGTGAGCAGGAGCTCCATCCTTTTGAAACAAATCTTTTTGATATAGTTCATCGAGAAAATTTTGGTATGAAGCAAGACTTAGGCACGTCTAAATAGTTTACATTTGCATCAAAGAAGAAGGGACTATAGACACATGTCATTGAAATACTTATCCAAACAGTAACATTGGAGCGAAAGTGTCTTAGTGGAATTATTTCTTTAGGAGGGCCTATGCCCAAAATTCTGAGGTTGTGATTGCTGACATATCCATCTACATAAAATGTGCTTCACCAGTAGAAATAAGATTTTCCAAATGAGATTTTTCGATTTGAATAATTAGAGTTTCACATATTGTTTTTCTTTCAGCATAATCTTCGTAATGCAATTCATGAAGCATTTGAATCTTGTATGGATAAAGTGAAGTTCTTTTTTCACTACATTGTGTACCGTATTATAACTGCATCCAGCTTGCTTAGCATCAATTCTTACTGAAGTATAAGGCATTTCCTCATGGGTTTTACTAATTTTATCCATTTCCCCATCGTCAAGTGACGGTCATCTGGACTTAAAAATATCAATAACACTGTTTTCTAAAACCTTGCAAAGATCTTTCTCATATTTCTCGCTGTTTGTATATTTTTGCATTTCAAATGTTGCTAATGCCGTCTAACAGACGTAACTGAACCCATCTTAGACATAAGTAATACAATTCTAATACGTTCATAAATATCGGTCATTATCTAAAATTTAAACATTAGATATTTATATTTCAATTTATTTAAACAATTAAACAATCACCTAAAATTTTAGAAGTCCTATTTTATTAAAACTTGAGTCAGTTGTATTTAATTGAATTATAAAATTTTGCTGAGCTTAAGAATCGGGTACTTAATTTTACAAACATGTATATCAGCCATTATTATACAATATATTATTACAATGTATATTATATAATATATTGGACACGAGGAAAACTATGTGAATGTAGGCTGATGGACATTTTCCTCAAAATAACATTCACATGGATACATATTCCAAAGGTATTTACAAACGTGCTTCGCTGTGCCACCTCATGTTCTCATTAAAGATATTGGTGAGACAGGGTTGCGTAACTATTGATTGATTATTCTTGTTATTAATTTAAATATTATCATAAAATCAAGTTTTACCCCAATATATGAGTTGGTTTAATTAAGAATTGGCTTATCAGGAAAAAATTAAAATTGGATTATGAAAAAAACAACCAAAAATGGTTTTATATTATTTTCCAGGGAATGTCAACCAATTATTATATATAATTATAAATGATTGATTATTATAAAAACGGACTCATTTTCATCATAAATGATTGATTATTATTATTTTTAAATTGATTATCTTCTGGGACTCGTTGTCATTGTAGAAATGCTACCGAAAAAGGAATACATAGGGTTAGGAAATATGATATACGTTATTCAGAGATGAGTTCTGTTCCATCTTTAAGATATCATTAAAAATTAAAACAATCTTTTTCGAAAAAATTTTATTGCAATGTAAATTACCAAGGAAAACAAAAGACGCCGTATAATGTTCATTTAAAATGGCAACTGGCATTGCCGAAACGGACTCTAAAGACTATAAAAACTTAAGCGACAATGGACTTCAGTTCTTAGACATCAAAAATGACCAGTAGAGCAAGAGCCCGTAGAATTCAGTGTTGGTGGAATTTGACAGATTATCGAATGTAGTGGTGCTTATTTTGTTTTCGGAAGATTCATTTTAGTTTCCTCCGCAAAGACTCAATGAACCTTCGGATAGACCTTAAACTTTAATAATTCACAATAAATGTATGTCACTAAATTTAGACCAGTTGTTCTCAACTCAGGGGTCGGTAAGTATTTTTAAAGGGGTCGCCGAATTAAAGCAGATGAACAAATCATTACATGTGAAATATCATATTTTATGATGCTGTTAAATAAATAATTTGTCATGCTGATTAAATTAATTCTGTTCACAATGACTTTAACTACAAAAGTTGAGTATGTTATAGGTAATGTTATTAAAACCTGATAATCTTATTATTATAGGTTTGTTTAATTGGTTTTATTTAATATGGTGAGTTATGACTTATTTTTAGTAATATTGATTTTCTTTGGGGTCGCCAAAGAAAAATTATTGAGAACCGCTGATTTAGAGGATTAAATCTCATTGTTAATCTTTACAATGAAACTATTTTAATAATTTATTTATTTACGTTTTCATTACTTATATTAATGTTATAAGCTAATTCAGAACAATTATGTTAACGTAACCTTTTATACATTTTGTGAATTATATATAAAATATAAATACATATCACTCCTTACGGATGATTATTTTTACAATATCTCCGTTTTACGTTATAGCTAGGAAATATATTTGTTCATATATCACAGCCGATTTATCTTTAAATACATATAATAATATTATTTACAATATTATGATATTTTCCAAGGTTCTTAGGCACTAAAATCTTAAAAATTTAGTTTTTTAACAGTGGTATAGGGGTTGAAAAGCATTGGTATATTTAATTCCCTAAAATGACAAGACTCATTCCAATATTCCTGCATGAAGAACAAATTAACCACAACGTTAACTGGTTACATTAAATAATATTTTCAATTTATATTATATAATAATTAAGAAAAATAAATAAATCCAAATGAAATAAAAATATCTATTTTCTTTTTAATATATATAAATATATACAATTAATGGACTATTTTATGGTTTTTATTGATAAAAAGACTTATAAATATTTGTCTTACCATAATGACCCGTTCTTCATTTTGTAAAATTAAATAAATCAATCAGGTCTCTCTTAATATTATTTTTTAATCAAATAATTGATAATATTTTATAAAAAATAAGAAATTTTAAAATTTAATTTAAACTCTGATAAACTCTTAAGGTGCCTGTAGGTTGAAAATTAAATTAATTTTAATTAAAATGAATAAAATAAGTAATTACAATTGTAAATATTTTGATTGATTGAAAAAAAAGAAAATTAATAATTAATATATTAATTAATAATTAATAATTAATAATTAATAATTAATAATTTTTACTATTATTGGGTTGTTGGTTAAATTTGTGCAATATTTTATATATATTAATAAGATTATAGAATTTTTATTTTTAACAGAGACAACGGTGTAATTTATAAATAATACTACGCTGTTCGAAAAGTTCCTGGCCTCGACCATTAATTATAAGGCTGATTTAACAAGTCTAATTAAAAAATTATTTATTTTAAAGAACAATCTTCTAAATTAATGAATCTAAATTATATTAATTATATTGTTTTACACAATCAATTTACATATTTTTAATAGCTGCATTTTTGAAGATGGAAAAATAAGAATTTAGAATATTAACGAAACATTATCTTTTGAAAAGGAAAAACACTGCGGAAATCAAAGGGAGTTTGGATAAGCATTATGGGCAATCAGCACCATGGTAAATAAATTCCTTTGTTTGATTTAATTGTTCTTTCTTGACTAAGCTAAGAACCTTTAGAACAATCTAGTATAGTCATCATTTGTCTTTATAATTTCCTCTCAACGTTGAAGAAGCTTATAAATGTTACGGCGATAGAAATCTTGAGTCCGGGATTCAAAAAATTATCCAACAAAGTTCACAAATCATTCTCATTTGACAGGTAAAAAATAAACCGTGAGGGCAGCAAGTTTGGATAATAGATTGGATGTAGTAGCACTTCCCAACCAAGATCTTGAATCATCATTTTCGACATTTCTTCTAAGTGGGGCTTTTCATTTTCATGCTGAAGAAAAATATGATTTTTGCGATTTGCTCGTTTTTGTTGAATTGCCTTTCTGAATCGAATCAGTTGCTGACTATAGATTTCCGGCCTTGATTGCCTGACTGTTTTGAAAATTATTCCTTCTCAATCCCACCAAACAGAAATCATTTTCTTCAGGATATATAGTTTTTAATGCAATTTCGCCTGACTCATTTTCTGTGTTTATTCATGTTAACGTATATGCACCATTTTTCATCACCTTACAATACGGTAAAAAAACCTGTGATTGTGACCGTTTGTTGAATTATGACGAGCGAGCGTGGATCTTAAATTTTTTTTGTTGTCGTTCAAAAGATGTGGAATTCAAGTTCCGAATTTTTGAACCTTCTCCATCGATTTCAGTTGGTCCACTACAGTCGAGCGATGACAGTTCAACTGCAACAATAAATCTCTTTCGTTATTTGTCGTGGATTGTCATAGACCAGTTTTTTCAATGACTCTTTACGAAACTTTGACGGGTGACCAGTATGAGTATGGTCTTGAGCATCAAAATCTAAAACCTTTTTGAGTTTTTCTTTTTGATATGACATGAACCCCATATACACTGCAAATATGATGAGTAGCTTTGGCGGCCTTGAGATCTTGATTGTACAAGAAGAATGTGTCAAAAGTGTTCATTCAATTTGACATTTTATTTAGAAAGTCTGCTAATCACCAATTATTAAAAAAAATAAAATTATTAAATAGACATACATATACAGGGAAAGATTATTAACTATTGATTAACTGGTAATCGATTGGCAAAATTATAATTTTTATTTGAGCAATTTTGAATTTCAAAAAATGCACAAAATTAACAGACAACCCAATATTTAAAATTTAACAAAGGCATTTCCTCTTTAACAAGAGATATAGAAAATATTTTCAAATTATCACAAAATCCTAATTAAAAAAAGAGGTAAAATGTCAAATGATAATTGTCAAGTATAAATAAAAATGTTTTTATTTATTAATGTAATAAAATAATATTTTATCAATAAAATAAAAATAAACCAGAAAGGAAAAGCATCGTTATTTTTATTCTAAAATATTAAATTAAAACCATTGACGCGATTGGTTGAAAAATACTGTAACGAAATTAAATTGAACATTTTCTGATAATACCCAATAAATTTTAGTATCAAAACAGAAGAATGTTCAATTAAATAAGTAACAATTCTGAAATGTTTCTGTTTTATGGAATTTTTTGTTAATTTCACAATGTTTTCAGTGTTTTACGATTAAACCATTTAGATGAAATGAGTCTCTATTGAGAATAGGAAATATCTTCTATTATTTGGAAAAATATTCAATCTCTTTTCTCTTTCAATATTAATCATTTTATCTTGTTTATTTTTTGTTTTAATTCTCAATATTAAAGCTTTAAAATTCAAGTTGTTTTAAAGAAATAATGCAGAGAAAACCAGTGGTTTTATGAGAAGTATAAAATGAACTTATAAAAACTCAAAAAAAAGAATTTATAAGTTTTAATAAATTAAATATTAAATTTATTTATTTACACTTTAATGGTAAAACATGTATTGAATTAAAACAAAAGAATTAGATTTTTCATTCATTACAATCAATTTATTGTTTATTACATTGAGTGTACTATTTTAATTTTACTTTTTTATTTCAGAAAAGTAAAACATTTAACAAAGCAAATTGATTTTATTGATTCGCAGGAAAAGAAAACGTGCAAATGAAAATGAACTTAGTGTAGTAATGAGTAACTTTTTTAATGGCTAGAGAAAGTAAACTTTGTGAATCATCAAAAAAATTAAAATCTGAGTTTAATTAATGGAGCTTTCTCTGGTGAATGATCAATATTTTCCTTAATTAGTATTTGTTTTGATTTGACAGATTATATATTTTTAAACAAATTAGTTAATTCTTAGAATAAAATTTCTGAAAAATAATTTTTATTAAAAAATGTATAGAAATTATTTTAAAAAATAAATTTTTTTTATTCAATAATAATGAGGACAAAATTTTAAAAAATTATAAATGTGACATCATTTGTAGAAAATTGATTAGAATATTAAATTGAAATATATTCGTTCTTTATATTATTTATTTAAAATCTTCTTCAAGGTGCATAGAGATAGGTTTTGACAGTAATTTAATA
>JBBMKC010234197.1:0-11310 GCA_037834085.1 Bipalium vagum | reverse complement strand
TATTATGACATTATTAATATCTTTAAGTATAATTTCTATAATTATATATCAAAAAAATTGAATGCGTAATTTATGACAATTACAGAAATCCTCATCGCAGTCACTGACTCGATGGACGAATTCTGAATCAGTTAATAAATATGTATATATACTAATGTATTTTCTACTTTTAGAAATGAATATCACAGAATTCGAGAAAATTCCAGTGAGCCAGTTTTGGGGCAAAACAGATACGTCATTTCTCAAATACCAGGAAGAAGCTAGCATATACAAAGTATGCTACATATAAATGAAACGAATGAAGAAATTATCAAGACTATGCATTCTAGTGTAAAGATCACCATAACTAATCCTAAATACAACAAAATTCAAAGAAACATTAAAAAAGGGAAAGATGGATGTTTCTAGAAAAAGAAAAACAAACAGTTTTTCTAAAGGATCTCAACCCAGAATTATCAAATCCAAATTTTTAGAAGATATTTACATTCACATAGTAAATAATCCAGTCAGACTCCATATAGGAGGAGTCGACACTTCTTTAGAGATGGATAAAGAAGAATCTCTACAAGCATTCAATCTCAATCATAATTATTATAAGATAAAAGTTTTCAAATGCAGACCAATGAAATTTAAAATTCACTTTGTCTTCTGATTTTCTGTATTTCTGAAATTGGGGGTATTATCTAAAGGACAGTCATAAAAAAATGAAATTTTTTAATAATCGAATTAATATATTTGATGAATTAAAACAAGCGTCTACCAAAATAGATCCAAATCTTCTTCCGAAAAAATCAAACACAATTCTTTTAAAACCAAAATATGAAAATAAAAATTGTTAAGAATGGAAAAATTGATTTATATAAAAGTAGTTAGATTTGTTTTTTAGTTTTTTATGTAAATAGGAGACTTGTAAATTGTATATCAAAATAAACAAAGTTAACTTTAAAATCAGAAGGAATTATCTAATGTAATGAGTAAACTTTAAATGTATTTTAATATTTTGGAGTGACAATATAAAAATGTAAATGAACACTGAATCGATAGTTTGAATTAAATAAAAATAAATCAAATTATAAACACTGAATAAACACTGACTGAGATAAAGATTATTTTTATAAAATAATTCTTAATAAATCTTACAAATGGGATTTTTAAATACAATTTTACTTCGAATTCGAAAAAGAAAGTTGACTAAGAGGGCAGATAAAACAACCTTTGATATCAAGGGCTCTCAGTTAAAAAGATATTTCTCCATCCTAGTTGAAATGAAGAACAAAAAAGAAATACTACGAGAAGTCAAAAAATCAAGTATTAGGTTGTAACATAAGTTTGTCGCGATTTTTAGTTAAAAAGCAAACGCAAAAATGAAGACAACATTTATTTTATCGATCAAATGTGTACCATTCTGTTCCACAACCTACAGCCTCTTTGAGGAAGCTTCTTTAACACATCGCCCAGAATTTATCATATGTTTGGGCTATGTATCTGTACAGATCGTTTTTGCAGTCCTCTGAATTTTTGAAATTTTTTCCACCTGGAAAATTTTGGATGGATCTGAATAAATGAAAATCGAAATGTGCTAGGTCAGGCGAATATGGAAGGTGATTTAGTTGCTCTCGACCAAATTCTGTGGTTTTCTCCTGTGTCATCAAAGTCACTTGAAGTCTGGAAAATAAAAAACTTCCGATTGGCCAATGAACTTTTTCATTGTTGTAAGTGAATATTTTCGAATATTTTTATGTATCTTTGTGTTGGAAAAATAAAGTTTTATTGTGATTTTTTTATTCAATTTTTTTCGAAGACGTTATTGACATCAGTAAAATAGCAAGCTAAGTGTTACGAAAGTTTTTAGTAATATACTTTTAGATTTTACCTAAATAATCTTACATTAAATTTTCTATAAAATAATTATACTTAGTAAATTTATCTACTAATTAATTTTTTGATAATTTTTAAATAATTCCTCATCAAAATGACTGTTTTAATTGATTATAAGGATAATAATTTATTTTATATTATATATGTTATTTTTATAAATTTATATTTAATATTTTATTTGAAAATTATGTTACGTAAAAAATAAGAATAAAATGATTTTAGGTTTCTGTGTGTTCTAACTTTTACAATTAAAAAAATAATAAAAGTGCACAAAATTATATTTTTCATACATAAGTGTTAGGAATGATAACAAGGAACATAAAATAAAAAGGCTCAGATCAGGTACAATAAATGTTTTGTCAAAATACAATCAAATAATCAATTTTTTGATTAACTAAAGCCTAGGAGTCTCCATAATTTCACTATTTACCGAAGGAATAATATTCAAATATGTAAAAAAATTAATTTGAATGATTAAAAAATTGATATTTTCTTTTTTCATTTCAATTGAGATCACATTATCGAAACTCTTTGAGAAGACGTTTGTGTAAATGAAATAATAAAGTTAGTGAACAGCTTGGTTTTAATAAGCAACTGAATATAAAACTAGACTGATTCTTGGACACTAGATACATTCATGCTGAATTTAAGCCATATTAACTTTTAACTAAAATAAGGAAATTGTGAGTCTTCACACACAAGTTTACCAGGACGGATGCCAGATATACCGTGAGTCTAAGCTTTGTATCCTGAAGATGTCCTTGTTTAGCATGGGTATCGGCTTTATACATGCAAGAATCCAAAAGGCTGTTATGAGATTAATTAATATAATTGTTATTGAGATGATGAACTATTGAGTATCGCAGAAACAGCTAAGATTTGGTCCTTATGGCAAAGTAAAAATTCTAAAGTTAAAAATTAGAAATAATTTGATCGGTAAATTTCCTTATAACTCCTGGTAAAGAAAATATTAAGAAAATATTGATTTCAATTTGTTTTCTATTTCTATAATTATTTTAAAATTCTAAAAGATAGACCAATACATAATACAAATCGACAACATAAACATTTTTTCCTTTAAATGATTTTACGGAATTTAGACTAAGTGAAGGGTGATGATTTCAAAAGTGATATCCAAAGCATTATATCACATCGTTTTTAAGATACATATTTGATATTATAAAAAATGTTAAATAAAAAAGATATCAGGAATTTGTATAAAATGTTTATTGAATCATGTTTTCGCAGTATCTCTTCCTTTTGCAAAATGCTTTGTTAATAACTTGAAGTTGATCTCTCTTTAAACATTAAAAAATATTATTCTCCCATTTAGAAAATTATTTAGAATTAGTAGGTCCTTACTGGACATGCTAACAGTCCAGTTCGTTCTTTCAGACCACTATGGATTCAGAATATTAAATAATGATGGAATTGTTGCTTTCAATAATTGTGCAACTGGTCTTATGGCGGATGGCAATTTTGGATATTTGGTGGAGTTCTTGTTTTCGGAATTAAAACCTTTGGTTTTGCAAACACAGAAACTAATCATTTGAATGGCTTAATTTCTCTCTCCAAATCATGGGAATATTAAAAAGAAGACGTTTCCTATTACTTTTTTTCATAGATGTACTTGACTATGACATTTAATGTAATCTCCAACACAGATCTCAAATTATACTAAATACAGCTCATTCAACTTAGGAGACATATCCATCATTTGCCTAAGATTGATAAAAGAACCACAAGTGTAACAAAATGAATTTTTATTGGTTTCCATTTGGTAGAGTATTTCTAACAATTAAGTACTTACATTGTTGCTAATTTTAAATATTTTGTGATATTTTTTAATTGTTACAGTTTATTATAAATATTTAATTAATTGTATTGAATGTTATTTAACATGTATAACATAGATTTAACAATTTTACTGACTTTTTTTTACTGTAATCTTTTAAATAATTAATATATAATAATATATAATATATAATATAATATAGTTAAGAAATATTTACATTTTAAAATTTTTAAAAGCCCGGATGAATCAAGAGTCCCCAGAATAATTAAATCAATTCTTGGCCTATCTTGTCAGTCATCTATTAAATTCTTGTATATTTCTCGAAAGGTTTGATGGGTTGGTCTGGTTTCAATCTTATATGAATATAATATGTAATCACTGACACAAGGCTTCCAATTATTGTTCTCTGTTGATGACATCACTGGGAATATTTCCATTTCTTCTCTTTGTAATTCGACTAAAATCTCAACAGGTTCTAGATAAGAAATTAGAGCTCCAAATTAAAAAATAAGCATTCTATCACCTTATCATTCCTAAAAAAATGAAAAAGGTATTTGTCTCAAATTTACCCAATGCCTTGAACCAAAAACGAAGCTTGAAGGCTTAATCAATTTTGGAGAATCAAAATGCTTGTCAAAATTACTTGATACACTGGTACAAAACTCATGGAACCACAAATGGAGTGGTCAACAAAGTGATGGAAAATTTACCACGAGCATTGGGTCTTCAAAACTGTCAACAACACCAATATTTCAGAGAAAAATATCTATCTCAGCCTGGTATTTTATCCATCAAGCACGATCATACTCTATTCAAATAAATGTAAGGCATGGAAACGCAAATAGAAGATGTCGCAGATGTCAAGAATCAAAAGAATCACTAGCACATGTTCTCGTCGGATGTGTGCCTTCAAGAATATTTATCCTCTCTCGTCACAATTTAATTCAAGATAATCTAGCTCAACAATTTTTCTTACACAGACGCGAAATTATATGTCAATATTGATGGTCAACATATTCAATCAACACTGCGCATTGACCTGAAAATTGAATTCACGAAATCAAAAAACTTTTTCTAATTGATGTCAAATGCGCATTTGACACTGAAAAGAATGTGTTTTGGAAACATTATTAAAACCTGGTTCACTATGACGATTTAACGGAACAAACTCAAAAAGCACTTCAGGATGGATCGTTGAACTGGATACCTTTATTTTTGGTTTTTTTTAGAGTCATGGCCAAAGAGGAATAACAATACTATCAAAACGTGGGCTATAGAAGAAAATCATCAATACAAATGTCTTGTTCTGTCTCTTCAAATATTAAATGGAGCACCACACAATGAGCTTTTCATCAGGATAGGTGAATGTCAAATTTGGTTGCTTCGGATCCCGATAAAATAGCTGATAACATTATGATCGACCACAAAGCCGACGAAAATGAAGACAGCTCCCCATTAAACAATTTTGATGAAGATTTACTATGAACTATTGATTGTAACAATAACTACTTCTGATACTTAATCATCTTCGGTTATTATCTTGTATAAATATTTTAATTGTATTTATCTAGCATGTAAACTTGTTCTGAAATAAAATTTCGTATAAAATTTGATAACATTATGAATCAACACACAAATTCACATAATGTAATCATAATTTTATAATTAGGACGAAAATCATATTGACCAATGTAATCAATAAATTTATAATCTTTAAATATTACTAAATAACTAGTTTTCAATTAAAATAATTTATCCTTAATACAATTAATTTAATATTTTAAAAATAATTGTGTTGTTTAAATATTCACACTTAAATGCTTAAGTCGAATACTTTATTTAACTTTAAAGTAATCAATAAAATTATATATGTTTGCTATAGCCAATTTTATAACAATGTAATTTCGTTTTTCCAAATGTAAAATAGTAATATTATGAACAGAATTCTCTAGGTACAACTTCTTGGCACTATAAAAAAAATCACAAAAAATGTTGATATTGACGTATTTAACATAAAAACTCATCCAAATTTCGTATTAGATTTTGAAACCTGTGTCACTTTGAAGAAAGATGACGAGGACACAAAAGAACTAATTATGCTCAATAAGTAATCGACTGCTTTCTGTTATAAATTAAGTAATTTTTCTTAGGATTTTGGTTGGACCTTCTCTCTTTCATTACTACAAAGACATGAAAGAAGAGATGAAATTATTTGTTGATGGTCAATTAATTCAAAGTAAACAAATTATTTACATTTTGGCAAATAGTATTTCATTCTAGATTCATTTCCAAAGAAATAAATCAACAATATTGATTTTCAACGTGTAATTTCATTAATAAAATTTTTATAAGAATATATATATATACATCGATTCATCATTGTAAAGCCTATTGTGACTAAGTTGCCCAATTTTGAAGTTCTTCTAATTCCTTGTCTTCATTATTTTTTTCTAAAATGGAAATAACTTTTATAATCAATCAAATTTTTCTGTCTTGTATTATATTTTATTCAGGTATAAAAATGTTCTTAATTTATTATCAGGTT
The DNA here is from genome assembly GCA_037834085.1 of Bipalium vagum. Lineage (NCBI taxonomy): Eukaryota > Metazoa > Platyhelminthes > Tricladida > Geoplanidae > Bipalium > Bipalium vagum. Next base: position 5,092 of record JBBMKC010234197.1, on the reverse strand, counting down.
GTGTAGTATGAAATTTGTAAAATGATTACCTAAATTCATATATTACCTACAAATTTCATACTACACAACCTGTTATTTCAGAAATCTAATATATTGTGGAGAGTACTGCTTTGGATAATCTTGATTATTGTATCTAAATTTGACAGATCACGGAAATTTTAAAATTTTTCATTTATTAAAAAGAAAATTTTATTAAATAGAAATTTATATTTTCACAGAATTAAATATTTTATATGAACATGAAAATTCAAAGATAAATATCGCTGGTTTTAGGAAAAAATATTAGAAATTGTTCCATGGAAAATTATTTTAGATAAGCCTAAGTTTTTGTGATCTTTATTTTATGTTATTTATATATTGATTAAAATATAAAGAGAAATGTTAGTTTTTAATTCATGATTATTTTTATTAATTTATATTGCAATTTTCAGAAATCTTTACTATATATTATCGAATTTTTGATAACCACATTTTCTTGCCATAGTAAAGACTGAACCGAAAAGTATTTTTGCTTTTATCTTAACTCCAAAAAAATTCACAATTATATTTCTAATTACATGTAAACTTCATAAAAAACATTTCAACAACTTTCCAATTGTTTTCTTTCCAAAAATTATCACTTTCCATGGAACCTTTACCATTACATTTCTTATTGTCTTCTGAGTGACTTTCTTTGAGAAGTTATTCATCATTTTAAATTGATCAAGTGATTTTACTTCTCTAACTTTTAAAAAATAATTGCTTCACAACAGCCCAATATCTTTTAATTGGCCACAGTTCCAGAACACTAGGTTGGTTCAACTCTGAGCATAAAGTTCACATTATTTGCAATGTAATAATTAACACTTAATTTCAAATAATGTGAGGTGCATAGATCTGACAAAAATAAAGTAGAGCCTGTGTTTCATCAAAAATAGTATCGCCATTTTTTTCATATATTCGTCGTAAGTTGGTGTCTGCGAAAAATGTTTCAATTCGTAGATCATATTAACAAATTGCTTAATAGACTAATATTTTGGTGCCAAATTTCTCAAATGATTTATTTTTCTTTGTCACTCATTATGGCATCACGCCTGGCAATATTGGATTGGAGTCCATGAAGCGTGGAAAAGACCATTTTTACATGTCTCATCATCCATAAGAATACAATTTAAGGGATTAGCAGAATTTTAATCCAATTCTCGTGCCCGAAAGATTGCTTTTATCAGTTGACCAGTACTTTGTTTTTTTTCTCTTAATTCTTTGCGTCATTGATTGAGATCTACCAACTTTTTACGAGATCTCATTTTGATATCAATTTATCCTTGTCTAAACCCATCAGTGCCATGAATTCGGTGCATGATGAGGAAAAGTATGACAAAACTAGTAGAGAATACCAGGAAAGGCTACGAAGATTAATAGACCTGATGGACTCATTCGTGGAGCCAACAAAATAACCAGATGATTTAACTTCGGAGATTTTTGCAGAAATGTCGAAGATTATATCAGATGTTGAGGATTTTGTGAATCAACCAGATAGTACTATTGATGAATTATGGTTGACTAAATCAAAAAATTCATGCTATTCACCGTGATGGATCTGCATAAAGGTTATAATCAAGTAGCCATGGGTGAAGACACCAAAGAAATAACAGCATTCGTGATAAAAATTTTATTGTATCAATACAACAATATACCAGTCGGACTAATGAGAGCACCGGCAACGTTCCAAAGATTAATAACTCTGATATTGATGGACGTGGAAGTATAAAAACTAATAATAAAAGCTAAGTAATATTTTCTAAAGGTTAACCAATATAGCACTAAGTAAGATAATAATAAGGTCTTATAAATATGTATACATTCAAATTTTTACAGGAAATTATGACTAAAATTCACTTGGATAATGAGAAAAGGGCTGTCATCAATTCATATAGGTCTGATGGTCTTTCTCTCCGGGAAATTTCAAAGAAAATGAATATTTCGAAAAACAACAGTAGCTATACAATAAAGCGATGCCGTGAAACTGGATCCAATTCAAACAGGCTATTCATCGGAAGACCTCGTGTGACCACAATACAAGAATATAGATCGATTATACTGGTGCCTAAGCGATACAAACAACTAACGGCTCAACCAATAATTCTTTTCGGGCATGTATTACACCTGCTCCTCTTACCCAAAAGCATAAATATCCAGAATACCGCCTCTGCAACCTATCGACATCGAAAAAAGATTAGGAGAATAAAAATTAAATGTTTAAAAATAGATGTTTATTAAAAAAAACACATTTACTAAAAAGGGCTTCGAATGAAATGTGACTTGTAAAATTGATTATTAATATAATATTAATAAAAATATTTTAATCGTTAAAAGATTACTAAGTTAATTTTCAATAATACCTTTTACACTTTTGACTTTTGACGTTGCTTGGGGTTCGTGATCGGGAACGTTAGGAAGCTTAACGCTTTCTGGCTTACTTATCTTCAAAAGATCGGCTTTCAAATCTTCTTCCTGGAGCATTTCCAATTCTGCCAATAACTCTGCTTCGTCGATATCACGATCAAAGCCTACAGGGCTTGAGATGGCCTCAGCAATCTCCTTGGATGTTTCATGTTGGTCAGCTAAGTCATCCATCATTTCATTTATTTTGTCTACATTCCTAGTAGTATAAAATAATTCCAACAGATCTTTTATCTCTAACATATTTTGATGGGATGCCTTTAACACTACTGAGGCTTGTCTCATAGCTTTCAGGATCTCAGCATTTGTCGACGCACTCTCTACGGCTTCGATTTGAAATTCAATTGTCGTTAAAATGCCGTCAAGCTGTTGCAATTGTTTTTCCAGTCTTTTCTTTTTGGCTAAGGCTTGTAATGCAGCTTAAATATTTGAAATAGGATTAAAATTTGTCTTAATATTTCTTATAATTGATGAAAAATATTCATACCTCTTTTATTTTTCATTCCATGTCCTTTGGCAGTTTGAATCTCATTTTCAATTTTCTTTTCCAGGAATAACTGTTTTTTATCAAGCATGTCTTTAATATCTTTCAGTTTTTTAAGAGCATCGGCCGGTGTTTCTTTATCATCTTTTTTCTTTCCGAAGAATTTATTCATGTCTTAAAACGAGAAGTAATAATCTCAATAGATTTAAATAAGTTCACACAGTTTAATTAAACAAAAATAATCATTACACAAAATTTATGTAAATCATAATATGAAATAAAATGTTGTAGTTTAAGATTTTAGTTTATAAATATTAATTTATAAAATTTAAATGTTTTTTTCAAAATTTAAGGATTGAGTTTACAATCATTTTAGTAATTAAGATTAACCAGTAAACACATCCTTGCCAACCCTTGTAAAGTATATGGTAGAGACCGCAATAGGGTTTAAATTGATCAATTAATTATTAAGACCACAAGAGGATCAGAAATAAATTAATTATAACAATAATTAATAAATTAATTATAAAGTACATCCAAAAATTGGGCAATTAATTATTTCTAAAAAGGGGATCTAATCTTGACAATGGCAAACCCAAATTGCCAAGATTAGATCTCGGTCCGCAAGGAGGGACCGATTTAGAACTATCGGTCTAAAAAGGGAATTGATATTCCCCAGTGATAAAGCTGGTCTATGATTGATTGATCATCTGATCAGAATAGTATATAAGGAGTTGGAATCCGCAGTGGATTGCCACATAAGTGAAATCGAGAAAAGTGATCGAGCTATTATTATTGATAGAAGAGTTGTCATTATTATTATTGTCAGAAGAGGGATCAATAGTTGCTATTATTGTTTTCAGAAGAGTGATCGAGCTATTATTATTGTCAGAAGAGTTGTCATTATTATTATTGTGGGAATCATCAACCAAGAAAAGAAAGGGATGAGGAGCTGTTGGAAATGATTACAGTGTGATCAAACATTGTTATAACTTTTATTTTATTTAATTAGTGAACATTTTACGGACTTTTCTTTATTATATTACAAATTCGTATTAATAAATTTTATTTAATATTAATTCTTTTTAAAATAAATGATAATAAAGAACAAAGTATTTTAATCATAAAGAAAATAATAATAAAATAAATTAATAATAAAGTAAATAATAATAAAAAGAGAATCTGACCTAGGAGCATATCCACAGGGCCGTGCAGCTGGATCAGGTTGGCGGCAGGGTCGGAGAGGCGAGTGGGGTCTGAAATGATAATAAGTTAAATAATGATAATTAATTAAATAATGATAATAAGTTAAATGATAATAATAAGTTAAAATAAAAAATAAAACAAAAAATAATACTTGGATAAAAAAAGACGAATAACATTTAAATTTATATTTTTTAAATTTGGTGCATTCTTGGGTAATTGATGGATGAAGTTAGTACTTGTCGTTCTGGCAGCGAGGAGATTTGTGAGAATTGTAGATGACATTTAATAATGACAATTGTTTAATTTAGCGAGGAGATTTGTGGGAATTGTATTAACGAGGATGGCATTTGATGATTGTGCGAGGTATTTGTTTAGAGAAGTTAATAGTGAGAAAATGAAGTGAAATTAAAATTAATAAGGTTCGGGTGACAGACACGTAAAAAGGAACAACGTCATTCGCAAATTTACCAATAACAATCACAGAAACACTCGCACACATGATAAAAAATAGTATAAATATCCATAGTAAAATCATAAAATTCGGCTTCAAAAATCCTAAGTTTCTTATAACTAAGAGAAATTAAAAGCTGGTAATAGGTTATTATAACTATATAGAGTTTATCACAACTCACTTTGGAAAACTATACTAATTAAAATGTAAGTGAATTATTAAATTCACTTTAATTAATTAACTTTACAGAACGCGAATATAATTTCACGTTTCTGTCTTTGTTTAATTTGAATATCCGGATTCTTCCTTTTGTGTTTTGTTCTAGCAGTTACGATCTGGTAAACTAGTTATCGTTGTTTTACTTCAGGGCGTTTGCACATTTCTTGGTGTAGATTGAATATCTTCTTTAATTAAAAATACGTTGTCATTTTGTTTTAGTAAAAGAAAAACCTTTTAAAAAGTTGTAAAAAGTGTATTAAAATAAAAGTTTTAAAAATTGTTTTGTTTGC
>JBBMKC010234186.1:0-11310 GCA_037834085.1 Bipalium vagum | reverse complement strand
TTCGGATTGTTTCCATTTTTCCGTCTTATTGTCTTCCAATCCATGGTTTGGTAAGGAATTACTACCTTACACTTGGTTGCCATGTTAGCAGCTATTTCAATGAAGTCACTCATACACATCATCCTTAGATAAATTTTAATAGGTGGATAAGAAGAATTTAATTGTTTCTCTGTCTTGAGATCAATATTTTCTGCAAAATTGTTAAATTTTTAAAAATTATCTATTTACTATTATTCTAGACCATTAGTTGTCTCTTCCGTCCATGCTCTTGACGATCTCACAGATATTTGGAGTCATATTGAGTTTACGATTTGTTGAATATTTTCAAAATATTACCTCATGCCTTAAAATATAAGTTTTTGATTATTTCATTAGTGTCATTGAATCAGCTGCTTTGTGTACCATCTAGCTTAAACAAAACAAAGTTGTTATTTATAATGAAAATAATTGGTAGCATTTAGAATTTCCTTATTGTTGGGTTAGCTGAGGGCACATCCATTTGACCCTTTTGATTATTTTTTGAAGACCACTGTAGAATCTAGGACAACTATAATATTAATTAATTAATTTGAAGAACCACAAAATCTTCAGAAACAGAAAAATTATAATTATAATAATAAAAATAATAATTAATTATAAAGTAGAACGTTAATTATTAAAATAATAATTTTGTTCTTATCTCTTGTTTGTTTTTCTTTTAAAATTAACATTAACTGTTAAAATTTGATTTAACTTTTATTGATTATTTTATTTTATTTGATTTTTTTGTTTTTCGGTATTGTTTTCTGATTTTGACTATTTAAGACATTTCACATTGTATATTGTTATTGTTTGATATGTTTGTGTAATTTTGGTAGAAGAACAAAGTTTTATTGTAATCGCTTGATTCAATTATTTGCAAACACGTTATCGACAGAAGTGAAAGGATCAGTAAAATTACGTCCTAAGAGTTAAGTATAGTTTCAGAGTAATAATATAAAGTGTAACAATGTTAATGATTTATTAAATTATTATATAAAATTTAATAAATTTTGAATTTTTATAATGTTTAATAAATGTAATACGTAATTGAATGAGTTTTATCAAATTTAAAATTGGTTGTTGATTATGCATATTATTTTGAACAAACTAAAATAGGTAGTAAGTATAATCCAACTTATCTATATTATTAGTTTATTTTATCTATTATATGATTGTTTCAGAGGTAAAGTAATAAGTTTGTTATACGTGAAAAATTGTAAATATTCTAAATTATAATCTACGAAAACTTTTAAGATTTCATATTATAAACTCATATTCGACATTTCTAATAATTAGAAATGTTTCAAAAATATAATTTTCTATTAATATATTTAAAATTTGAATCATAAAACATTAACCTATTCTGTAATTTTTCTTGAAAATTTAAATAGTCATTGAATTAATATTATTTTTAAAATCCAAGTTGAATTACAGAAAAATTAAATAATTTATTTGTTTGTATATTAATATTAGATTGTTATTACCGTATGTGTACTTTATTCTTTAGTTTAAAACAATAACTTTTAACGGGACTTTTAAATATTTTTATTTTTAATTTTTTTTTAAAATAATTAAAGTAATGAGTTTTTTATATTCTAATCATTTAGATGTCTGATTTCGGCCAAGTTTCTCCAACAAATTGTTCAAAATTAGAGACGCCATCGTAATTATTTATAAATTTTAATATACTTAGTATTATCTTAGATATTCAAAATTAAATTGTCAGTTACCAGATAGTTTGAAAAAAATTAATAAATATAATTCATTATTTGGTGAGATAATGAAAAATCACAATAAAACACCAGATGTCATTGAGCCTGGCCCATTCACTGGTGGGGATATATGTATTCTTGATGTTATAGATATACCATTACCAAACAATGAAAAAAATGATAAATTTAAAAATACTCGAAAGCGTCAAATGAAGTCGCACAAGGAAGAAGCAAGTAAGAGTAAGAGATCATGTAATGAAACTGAGAAGAGTATGTCTCACAAATCTAAAAGATCTGTTTTACCTCTGCCCAAGTTACCTGTGTCAAAAGAAGCGATTGAAATAGAACAGAAAAATAAAGAATCATCAATGAAATTACCAACTATTAGTTTGAGTCGTACCAAAAACAGATATGGATCAACCTGGGGTGAAAGATCTGTCAAATCCTTCAAAATGATTGTCGAAGTTGGCGAAGGAACATATGGACACGTTTTCAAGGCAATAGATCGAAGAAGTGGATTGATCAAGGCATTGAAAAAGATCAGATTGGAAAATGAAAGAGAAGGATTTCCTATTACAACAGTTCGAGAAATAAAGATCTTACAGCAACTGAGCCACAAAAACATAGTGAAACTGGATGAAGTTGTCACTGACTATGACCTGAAATCTGGAATGAATGTCGACAAAGGGTTTTATCTCGTGTTTGAATACATGGACCACGATTTGTATGGAATTCTGGATTCCGGAATCACAATCTCTGATTTGCAGGTGGCTTCAATTGTGAAGCAAATTTTGGACGGCCTCTGCTATTGTCACAAACGAATGTTCTTGCACCGTGACATCAAATGTTCAAATATTCTCATTAATAACAAGTTAGTCTTTACATGATTCTTAAATTTCATTGAAAATGTAAACAAAAAAATATTGATTGTTTTTCTCGATATTCTTACATTGATTATTCAATTTTCTACACATTTTTATTTGAATTGTTTATTAAAAATTTAAATTAACCAATGTTTTTATTGTCCTAAAAACTGGAATTTTTTACCGATAAAATTAACCAATGTATTTCTATTTTTTATTATCAGAGGAGAAGTGAAAATCGCGGATTTTGGTTTGGCCAGAAGATTTTATGCAGATAACATTAAGCGACCATATACAAATAAAGTCATTACTCTGTGGTATCGGGCCCCAGAATTGCTTTTGGGTGAAGAGACATACGGAGTGGCGGTCGATGTTTGGTCGATAGGGTAGCATTATTGTTTGTGCAGATAGATCAAGCATAATCAGCAATCATAAATTTAGTTGCATTATGGGAGAGCTGTTCACTCGGCGCACCATGTTTACTGCAACGAACGAATTCGACCAATTGGAATCGATTTCCAAGGTTTGTGGTATTCCTAACGTAGGTGTGTGGCCCGATGTGACCAGGTTACCTCTCTACAAAAACTTTCGTCCGAAATACAATTATAAACGTCGACTACGAGAATATTATTGCACGTTAGTAAATTAGAATCAATTGAAAATGTAAGTAGGCATCATAAAATTTTTTTTCCAGATTACCAAATAGTGCGTTGGAAGTATTGGATTGGATGTTGCAGTTGGATCCTAAACGACGATGTTCAGCAGAACAGGCTTTGAACAGTTACTGGTTAAGAAAAATTGACCCGAAGCAAATTCCTCCTCCAAAGTATTGATTCTTATAATTAGTTGCTTTTCATACTTAGTATTTCAGGTTTCCTGACGACAAAGATTATCACGAATTGTCTTGTAAACGTCGGCACAAACAAAATCAATCTGATACAGGTTACAAATCATCAAAATCCAGTATAAAGCCTCCACAGAGCGGTTCGTCGACCAATAGCGGAACGCAGAGTGTGAATATTGAACCAGGCAGCAATGGAATTGTTTCAGGACATGTGAAGAATGGGTCTCCTAATCAAAAATTATCATTTGAGCTCCCCGATAACGTGATGACGCTGTTGAGAAATAAGCTGGAAAACATATTGCCTAATTTCGGTAACATCGATGAGATTATCAATAATCCCAGTCTTTCAGAAAGCAGTATTAAAGAGAAATTGGAACAGATTCTCGAACCGTACATCAAAGAGCTGATAACCAGTGACTTTATCAATACGAAAAACAGCGATTTTTTATATAAACCAGACGAATTAGACGGACTCAATATTGATAGTGAAAACAGAAGCCAATCAGATTACTATTCGAATAAACCGTGCCAGACAACCACCAGCGGGCAAAATCAGTCAAGAAATATTTGTAAATATGAATAGTCTCTTGTATTTAAACAATGATTTCAATAAAATATACCTTTCTTTTTATGAAATGTATTTTTTCATATCCTTGATAATGCGACAATATTCTTGACTCTGATGATTTTGAACATTATTTCAGGTAATCAAAGTAATTAATTATTTTTTTGTTTTTGTCGTTATTTTTTTTATTATTTGTTCCGTTTCGGTTCGATTACCTGATTAGTTTTCTTAGATTTAAATATTGTTTAAAAAATTGTGTTGATCGATAATTGATTTTTAAAAATCAACAAGTGGTTACGTTTTGCATTAAGATCATTCGGAGATTCTGTGAACTTAGATATGCTTTGTCTTTTTTAAAGACAGGTTCTGTTTTTTTGATTAATTTGGTGTAAAATTAATGGTGAGATTCGATAGGTTGGTTCATTTTGTTGTCAAGAAATCAATGTTTGTTTTTTCTAATCAGCTAAGATATAATCAATATTTGCAGTCACATATTAATTGTATCAAGTACAATCATATCCATAGCTTGTGATTTAAGTATTCTCTTTGTCTTAAAATGTCTTATCGCCATCATCTGATATTCACTATGGATCGACATTAAATCTTATTTCTGTTTATAAGTAATATAGAGACTTCATTTTTGCTTAAAAATCGTGTTTACCCATGGAAACGGATTTTTAGGTGCTTCTGGATAACCTAAAAGGGTGTTTCTCAATCAACACGGCATGATGCATAATGTTCATAACAAAAGATTTTTTTATCATCTTAATTTCCGTTTTTAAAATCATAAAATATGTTTAAAATAATAAATAAAATAAATGTTTAATGTCATAGAAACATTTTGCATTATGAGAACTTTAATTTTTTACAAAATAATAATAAAAACAGTAATGGAAATATTTTTTAACTGTAGTAATAGAGATGAATTTTTTTATATTTCAATATAAAATGTTACCACAGTTAATTATAATAATTTAATTAAATTAATGATTTTTTTAAAGTTTCCTATTAAAGGGCTTCATAAGAAAGATTGAAATTTGAAAATTAATTTATAATAATTTAAGAATAATAGTGAAACGATTTATCTTTCTAATTTTTTTTCAGATAAGTAATATGTATGACATTTAATTCCGTCGAAGTTCAAATTTTGACCCATCAAGCTTTAACCTCTATATTACCATTTATATCTATATTTAAAGGAAATTCTTATGGTAATTATATTTGGTGTGATAAATATTTTACAATATATGTATATTAAAAAACAATATCACTGTCAATCTATCAATATTTCTGGTAAGTTGCCATTTGGTACTTCTTTAAAATATCTTTCTAAACAGAAAATTTTCCTATTTTCATTCCATTGTTATATAATTAAACTGAAATTGATTCATTTTTCATTCTGCAAAACGGAACTTTATTCAATGAAAACTTTCAGGAGAATGGAGTTAATTTCAATTTGAAAATAATTAATTTTCTGGATTTTAATAGATTAAAAAATATTTTGCAAGATAATTCCATAAATTCAATCATTATCTTTTGGCTAAAAGATTTTTGTCCATTTTCATATACAACAAAATTCATAATTCCACTTTTTATTAAAATAAATTTTATTATTATCTGACATCACTAGTATTTTAGACGACAGTTTTTCAATTAATGACTAGAAATTAGCGTACTACTGTCAATTGACTTATTAAAAAAGTATGAAATTCTTGAACTACGGTTAAAAAAGCAGGATTCTAAAATGTCAATTCATTATAATTGCTGCCCACATTAACATATTGAGTTAATTGCACCAAATGCTTCCTCTTAAAATTTCTGTATTTTATGGATTTAAACCCCTCAGTTTGAAATGAGTATTTAGAAACCTCATCTTGGTTCATTGAATCACAAAAAGAAATGTTATGCATTATCAATTTTAAAAATTGTACCACAGCTTTTCCAATGATGAGTAATCTTCGTCTTTTAGTTATCTAAAGACATTGAAACCAGCCTCACCCAAAAAGATAAAGCAGAATTCATGTTTTTTAGAAAGGATTTTTTAAAAATTTACAGAATATTTCTATATCCGTTCTATTGATTTTCCGTCATTTCTTTTTAAAATAAAACTAAAATCTTTGATGCTTTAATGTAAACCAAATATATTCGCAGCTTAATAAGATTTTTTTGTTAAAATATAATTCCTTTAGGTTTCTTAATGTAAAATGTTTTTTTAGTTTACATTGATAATGGAAGGTATTTGATTCATGACAAAAACATTTAGAAAGGATTTTTGAGTTTCATTTGACGTAGTCATCTGTAAAGTAGACTATTTTAAAACTTTAAAATGTATAAAAGTTTTTGAATATTATTTTTCAAAATTACATATTTGTAATTATCAAAATTGATTTCATACTTATTTTTAAATTTTAAGTTTAAACACCGATGTAAATAATTTTAAAACGAAATAACAAAATTTAAAAATAATATGACAAATCCTGTAATCCTAAAATTATTTTTTTCATAACTCCTTTCATAGGCAATTTTGATGCTTTTTTAAGAGAATTGATTAAATATATTTATACAATCAAATTATGTAAGTCACACATTTTACACATTTGTTACACCTGGTATGTAGCAATGGAGTAAATGTAGAAAAACATAAATTTACAAAAGTTATGGAGTAATGAAGGCGTGCACTATCATCACTGTGGAATTAGGAAACGTCAAAGAAAGAGAACTTTATCTCCGACTGTTAAATACAGATTCATGCTAACCAACAAAAATTACATAGATTTGAAAATGAACCTCAGGAAAAGTATTCCTCATCTCTACATATTGAAGATTGAATGGGTCTGTGCTCATTCCGTTCAAAGCAAGGTTTTTGTTACAGCATTGTATTTGAAAAATTAATTAAGTTTTGGATAGTTAATCTTGCTATTCCTAAATTTTGAGAAATTTTACTATACTATATATCCTCATTTCTCAAATTTATCTCCATTTTCAGAGTTTTCGGAAAACATCCATTTTTCATGTTTATTATGATAAACATGTAAAAACAACTTACTGAATAGGGAATTGTTCTTTAAATAGAGTCTTAATTTAACTTTTTACAATTACATTAAAATAATATCGCTATTATTTTCAACTATGATATAAAAAAATCATATTATCAACATTATTCATATCATGTAAATTAATTACATAATTTATTTACTTAAATTCTATTTTTTATTACTGTATAAAAAATTATGACAACCTCTATAGTTAATTAAAATAAATAAGAATATATTTCAAAATTCTCGTTTTTAATTGTAGCCAGAATTAGTGTTATTAGCCTTTTAAATAAATTACTTCTCATTTTTAAAATCTAATCTTTTTATTCAGGAAAACATGCCTGGCTGCATAAATTTTTAGACTTGGAATTTATCCAATTTGAACATTTTATATATGGCGTAAGCTCGTATAAATATCATTTTCAAAATGATTCAGACCAATTTAAGAGGTTTGATATTTGCTTGGTTTTATGGATAGTAAATTTTTATTTTAGACATCCAAATCACTTATTTTTTGATAATACTTTTGGTTTTGTCATACTTTCAATATTTTAACAATAAAATCAGACCACATGAATACAAGTAAAGTTCATTTATTATGCAAATTAAAGATTAACGTAAATGGATATTGGATAACATTTCCTATTATATTTAAAAAAGAATAGTTTTATTATATTTTCGTTATAAAAAAGCAAATATTGAAATGAATTAAATGAGTTGTAAATGAAGTTGATAATCAGCAAATCAGTTTTAATAGACTTATTCTAATATCAATCATGAAATAACAAATATTGTATAACAATTAGGAAGATCTACTAAAACTAAAGTTTTAATTTCAAGTTATCAAAAGTTTACAAAATTCAGTGCTCAATTAAAATAAAAGAGAAGGATTCATTTATATTTTGTGCCATCTTTTTGTAATAATTAATAAAGTTTATGTTCTTCAGCGTCAGTTATATGGTATGAATGTATTGGGAGAACTCGATTATAATAAATCTGAGGTGTCTTTTGGATTCGTATAGAGCACAGACGATTTGAGGGTCACTAAAGGTCTCATATTGAAGATTAAATCCGAAAACGCTCTGATAATTATAAAAATAATGAATATTTTAAAGGAAATATTTAGGATTTATGTATTTTTGAATAAAGTTTTAGAAAGATCATTAAACTATACTTGACAAAATGCAAAGAATTGCGTATATATTCTATGTGTGAGAACTCAATTTTTTTCCTAAAATGTTCAAATCATTTTGATTAGTAAATTTATCAATTATGAATTCTTAGGATTTTCAATAAATCCTATGGTTCGTTGCCCTCTTTAGGATTTAGTTGTACAACATTGTTGTTTGCGTTATCTATTCATCTTGATCTTTCAGTGTCCACTTTTTGTTAAAAAATCTAACATACAATTCCTAAACCCATATCATATTCTTGGCAATAACCCTTTGAACCATTGTTCTGCATTCACAATCATTGTGCACTAAGGGAGGGAATTACCAATATTGTAAAAGGTACAGTCTAGACCCATTTTAGCGGCCCAGTTAAAAATTTAGATTTGCAATGCTGCCCATTAAATCATAAGTTTGACATCCCATGTCTAGAAGAACCTTAATGCAGCACAAAATTATATTTCTATTTTTACTAAATACAAGTCTAACTTGCAATATATTGCTGCTCACTAAATGTTAGAGCAGCAAAAAATGGTCGCCACTTTTGAAATATTCAAACATTTTTTTAATGTAAAAATTATTTCGTTTAGATTATTTACTCAATAATGAATTTCAAATATATTTTTCACTGATTATTTGTGATTATTATGGTCACTAATTTCGGAACTATTAAATGTTTTATGTGAATATTATTTGAGTTTGGTTTGCCAAAGACACGAACTATAATAATAATATAATTAATTAAATTTTTTAATTAAGAAAAGAACTTTTAAGGAAAAAATGAATTATTAGTAATTTATTAGAATAAATATTTAATATTGAAATATAACTTTATCTTGTCGTTTGGATAATAATAAGTTATAAATTTTAATTTTATCTCGTCATTAAAAAAAATAAATCTTCGATTAATTGCCTATTACAGGAAATAGCTTTAAACAGATTTTTGTAGTAGTTTAAATTTAACGAATACGATATCAACGAAGTAAATAGTTAGAGAAGTTAGACTTAAATTATCTATTTATTATAAAAATAGTAGCTTTTGTGATCGTCAAGAAAAGATTTTGTTGAATTGAAGTGTTTTTTTTGTAAAAGAAAGACCTGTTGTGAGATCTGTTATTTTTTTTGTAATAGAAATTGAACAATACTATTAATTAGTCCATCACGTTCCATGGCATTAACAATTTAACAAATTTTTAAAAAGATTGACATTTTAAAAGCGTTTAAAAAACATGTCGAAATTTAAAATGAAAAACAGAATATTGTATTATATGAAAATTTTGAAATCATTCTGTAGTGCAGTTTTGGGACAGAGATTCGAAAATAGCAGTTCTAAGATAGGTCATTGGGCTGTCACTTATCAGTAAAAAAATTTCGCGAAAGTATTTTTGGTTTTAAATATGTCAGAACAAAAAGAGGATAAGTGCAACGACGAAAGTACCTCTAAAATTCAAGAAGACAAATTTTTTAAACAGGATATTGTAGCAGATTTCTAAATTTTACTTTTTTGAAATTGAATATTTTCCCCGGATAGCCCCGTTTTCCTTTGAAATCGTGACAACAGAACCCAGAGCCTTTAGAACAAAAACCTGATTCAGGGAAAATTTGGTACATGTCTTTCTATATTAGTGATTTTAGGCAAAAGAATTGAATTTATAAATGTTTCTTTCAACTTTCACTTGGTTTTGCTCTTTACCTCTCATATTGTTTGAGTGATAAATAAGATTCAATTTACTTTTTCAAAATAAATTACGTAAATCACGTATATTTTTTTTATGGACCAGAGAATTTTAGTTATAAAACCAATTAATAACTTTATCTTTTCATTTAAAAATCAAATATCAAATGTGAATTTGTTTTTCATGATCAGTAACGCATTATTTTTTAAAAAAATTCATACAGAAATTTCAATTACCTTTTAGACAGCAAAGTATTTAGGTTCTTCCCAAATTAGCCACATTTAAGTCCCAACAATATTTTATACTCTGAAAACTTTAGTTTCCTCCAAAAATTTAGACTGAGCTTTGTCGACAATTAAGTTAACCTTTTATCTGTCATTGGTCATTCAGGCTATCAGCTTACGTAATGGAAAGCTGATTATCTCTTTCTCTGCAGAAGAATTAAATTTCTTGTTTATTCAGGCAGAAGAGATCTGTTCTTCTCATATTTTATAGATTATTCAAAAATGCTGAGTTGAAAGGTATGAATCCAGCAGTATATTCATTCCGAGATCATCTGGGTTTTTTAAATATATATAAAAACTTCCCGGGTAAAAGATAACTTATTAGTCGTTTTAAGAAATTATTATTACAAATATTATTATCTAACCCTTTCTGTGTGTATCAAAACAGACTTGAATCATTTTTTATGCGGTAATCATCAATGAATATCAAATTCAAAGGAATCAGAACAGTGAAATTACTCATTGTTAAGATTTTTCTTACTTTTCCTTATCAAATAATATAGCTATTTCTTCATCTAACATTCCGCACAGAAATTGATAATTGAACTGTAATTGTTTTTAATTACTGTTAAATATTGTTAAATTGTTAAGATATAATTACATTGTATAGGATAAGAAAGTAAATCCTATACCCATCTTATTACTATCCTTCTTACTTAAATTAGATATCTTACGTAAAAAAATATGTAGAAAACTTATCACATATTTTGGAAAAATTCTGAATATAAAATATTTGGAAATACTAAGTGATTCGCACAATTAGTTATTTTGAATTTTTTAAAATAAGGATCTCACGCCTAGATTAACAATAATTAAATGTTTTTAATTTAAAGTTTTTAAAAATTATGTGACGTCACAGTAAATTTTTAAATAAATGTTGATTAATTTTAAAAGTAAATAATTTAATTTTAATAAAAGATGAGGTCCAAGTTTGAAGTTTGTTTGAATAATCGAATTTAATGAAATATATTCTTATTGCTTCGACTCTAAAAATGGAAGCTATAATTTTCGCGGAACATTTTTTGAAAATGTAAAAAAAATTAAAATTAAACTTTAAAATGGTAAAAAATTAAATTGAACAATGTTAATGTTAATTTTAAAATAATCAAAGTAATATTGAAAACCTACTAATAATTAGTAA
>JBBMKC010234175.1:0-11310 GCA_037834085.1 Bipalium vagum | reverse complement strand
GAATCTTCAAATATCGAGTTTTAAAAAGGACACTTTATAAAAATTTAAAAATTCAAAAATATGTTTAAATACTCACAATTTCCACGGAGGCTTTGGCATATTTCATATTCCTTCTTATTGAATATCGCCTTAGAGTTCTAGTGGAACACATTAAACAGCATTCTCTTTTCAATATTGCTGAATTCACTTTTTCATATTTTTGATTTTTCGTGTGAATTGTCTTATTTATGCTCCATGTATATCTGTATGACAATACTGACATGGATCCTGGTCTCTTTAAATGGTTTTTGCTTATATCTGCATAGATTTGCGGATGCATATCCAATGATGCCTAGTAATCGACCTATTTCGGTGTAAGCGAGAACCTCCTTTCTCCATCTTTGACTTAATAACCTTTCACTTTGTGATCGCACATTATAGCTAAAATATATAAAAATAATAAGTTAACTAAAAACTATGATAGAAAAATATAATTTAAGCTATTTTAAAATATAAATTTTAATTTTCTTAAAATTTGTGAAAAAATATGGCCAAATTTAATGACTACTGATTCATTTAAACCAGCTTAAATTTTTATATTTGAATATAAATATATAACTATTTAAAATAATTAATATTAAATGCAGATTTGTTATGAATCGTTGAAATTTTTTTTCAAAGAAAGCTATTTTTATTTAATTAAACCTAAAAATGTTTGTGTGAAAAAACTTGGCCAGAACAATATATATTTTGATAATATTTTTCAAATAAAATAAATTAAGTCACTGAAAAAAAATTTCATGAAAAATTATTTTTTATTTAAAAATGAAAAAATAATTCATAGAAAATTAAAAAATTATTTAATTTTTCATCATTTTCTTTAATAATATTTCCATCATTTGGCTCATCAAAGACATACCAATGTGTGCAGTGTTTATCATCAATTAAATTTAGCTGAAAAACTGAAAATAATAATTAATGTATATATAATTTTTTATACCGACTTTTACATATTCAAATTGTCAATAATTACATACATCTTCACTGCTTTTGATAACATCCATCAAAAGCTCCGTCTTGCATGAATAAAAACTTTTTATACTTGCGTTTAAGTATGACAAATAAGTCATTTAGTTGGTATTTATCACCATTTAAATTTCCTTCAACTCTTACTAACCGTAAGTACCTATCGCATGCCAATGTTCAATGAGTCATAATTTTATGTCCATCCATCTGTCGTTTATTTTGACTGACTTTCTTATCATCAAAGCTCTTATACTTGTCCGGGCCATCATAACAAAAAAGCAGCAGTGTTTTTAGGTAAGAATATTATTTAATTCAGTTGCTCAGTAACAAATTTTTTCTATCCGTGATTTTCATGATTTGATTGAACAACCAGAAACTGAAAATTTAATTTTTCATACTCTTTTTTACTCCAATTATATTGAACTCAAAAACATCGTAGATTAACCTTCTTAAAGCATTTCGGATTTTTGTATTTCCCAATTATTAAGGGATCTAATTTTTCACCAAAAATCCTCACACACAACAAAAGTGTTATTCTCCTTTTATTTTGCTTGACTCTTTTGCAAATATCAGTTCTTTCGACGAAAATGTTACTAGAAATATCCTTATAATATAATACTGTTTCATCAATATTGGAAACATCATTTTTATCGAACATGTTTATTTTTTCTTCCATTACAAAAATTAAAGATCGACTTTTCGCGTCACTTGAAGACCAAGATAATCTATTGTTTGACATTTAACAAGTATATTTTTCTCTCGGAATTTCTTGATCAACTCAAAGGTTATACTACCAAGATCTTGCTATGAATTGCTTTAAAGAAGTTTGGTATTAAATTTGTTCCTTTGTTTATCCGTTATTTCTGTTTGATTCTATTAAAATATCGTATATAAAACTCTAAAAATATAAATATTATTAGCATAAGTTAAAATTTTATCATTTGAATAATTATTAATAATTTATTATTAATTATAAATCAATTAACACAATTATTTTTTTTATTAATATTAATTTATTATTATATTTATCATTATCTCTACTTAATTCTTTTAAAAGTACAATTTTAATTATTATTAATATTACTATTATTATTCACGACTCTAAAACTTTTATTAACATTACTTTAATTATTTACTTTTTTAAAAAAATCAAAAAACAAAACTTCGCTAGGAGATAGAATTCAATCTTAGCAATTCAAATAAAAGATAAATGGTTCTCAAAGGGTAAATTAAACACATTGTTAAAAGACGAATTAATAAAATTTGTAATAAAATAATTTAATTAAAAATTTAATTAACATCGATAATTAAAATATAATCTTTACATTATAGATTTTCTATTCTGACTTTCATTTTCTTTTTTTATTGTTTTCCTGCAACACTACTCTAGCAGCCTCTAAAGTTTAGAATACGATTTTTGTTAGCAACAGGACCTCTTTGAATCTTCTTAATCAAGAAGGTACATTTTTAATGAATTAATAATAATAATAATAAATAAATAAATAAAATCCAAAATATATAAATTGTTGTAAATTGTGTTATATAATTTAAATATATATATATTTTATAAAACCTGTTAGTTATTTTAGTTCTTTTCAAACTCTCCTATTATATATACTTCCTTCTACCAAGAGTTGGTGAACCTTAATAAATACTTTTAGGTGTCGATGCTGGAACCTCAAAATTATTATTATTAATGTTTCAGAAATTTTATCATCAATATTATTATATTGTTTATTATTGTTATTATTAGTTTATTATCTCCATCTCCTTTTGATAAATCCTCTTCTCTGATAAGTTTCTTATTTATTACATACCTTAAGCACATCATTTTTAGAAACTTAACACATTCATTTATTAGTTTTTAAAATTTTTTATTAATTTAATTACTCAGAAATATCTAGAAAAATTTTAAAAATGATGTGTTTAAGATTTTTAAAATAAGAATAAAATAAAATAATAAAAAATAAAAAATAAAATAATAATAAATAAAATAATAATAAATAAATAAAATAATAAAAAATAAATAAAATAACTTAAATTTTTAAAAAAATAAAATTTGATAACAATTAAAAATTGTATATTCTGGAATATATTTTGAAATTTTATTATATCATCTTTAATAAAAATTTAATAAACTGTTTATTACAGGGTTATGCAGAAATATATATATTTTCAAAATGTGGAAAATTATTCAAAAAATATATAAAAATACTCAGAAATATATAGAAAAATATTCAGAAATATATAGTGGAAATGTACACTAAATTAATTCATGTCTAGCCAAAGGTTTTTCTATAAACCGCCTCATGTTGCGAAAATAATCACTTACATCGATATCGTCATGCATGAGTACTTTGGTAATTAATTCTTATAAATCGTTCCGATCTATAATGATTCTCATAAAGGATGATATTTGTGACTTGTATTTGAGGTGAGTATGGTGGCAGAAATTTGTAAGCAATACCTCGTTCTGCCAGCAACCTAATAACATATTGCGGTGAGGGAATCTGTAATTGTCCATCACCGATAGATCCCCAGGATTTCGATCGAAATGATTGCATAGCTTGTCACTAATACCTATTAGTCTTTAAAAGTATCCCATCGAAAGATGCGTCTTTGATTTCGAAACAAAATGCCTGTAAATTTGAAGTAATAAATAAATATGACCAAACAATGAAACCTGTCATTTTAATTGCAACCACGCAGCTGATATTTCTGGCTGACTAAAATGCGATCAAATTCAAATAGAAAAAATCGAATATATTTTTTTCTATATATTTCTGATTATTTTTCAATATATTTCTGCATAAACCTGTTATACTTATTTCTTATTATCATATTAAAAGTTGGAAAAGTAAAAAAAGAATTTTTAATTAAAACAAATATTTAAAAATACACTACCGTCTATAAGTTTAATCGCACCTGAAAGAATTTGATTCATGTGGTTTTAAAACTTATAGACAAATTTACATTAATATATGGTAGTTATAAACCAAGATATTTTATCAAATTTTATGACGCCAGTATTAATAAAACATAAGTTATATATAATAAGTTATATAAAATTTATATATACAGGTGATGACGTGGCCATCTCAAAGCCCTGATTGCAACCCAATAGAACAACTCTGGGATCATTTGGATAGAGAGGTGCGAAAAAATTCTCCAAGTTGAAAAAACAATCTTTGGTTATCACTTAAAAGTATTTGGGAATCTGTTGATGGTCAGTACTTACAAAAGTTGTGTGACAGACTACCTCGAATATGTCAGGCTCTTATTAAATCTAGAGGTGGTCATTTTGATAAAAACAGCATTTAATTTAAATGTTAGTTAATGTGCTTATTGTGTAATAATACGTGTTATTTTTTATAAAAAATTAAATAAAGTATTTTAAAATTATTTATTTCTTTTATTGTTACCTTAAGAAATCTTAGAATGCGATCATTTCATTAAATAGCTATTTTATGAAGTGCGATTAAACTTATGGACGGTAGTGTACGTATAAAATTAGTAAATTTAATTAAGGGCTATATTTACCTGGGATAGTTTTGTTTTATTAAAATAATTTAATTTAATCTATCTTTATAATAATAGTTATTTTATAGTTTATTTTCTATTTTCTATAGTAACAAGTTCATAATAAGAAAACGGGTCTGAAGTACATGTCAAATTTAATTTATTATCACTATATAAATCTATAGAATTGATATTTAAAATTTGTATATCAGAACAAGTCTAAAAAGAAAATTTGTTTATTTAATGATAATAAAATTTAAAAAATGAATGAACAAAATTTTGATTGTGCAATCTGCCAAGATAACGTAATTTTCAAAAATTTTGCTACCCTTTTGGATTGTAGACATTCATTCTGTATAAAATGCATTGAATCGTGGATAATGATTAGCGCAACTTGTCCTTTAGATAGATCACAAATTAAAGCTGTAAAATTTTCACAATCATTAGGGGAAGAAAATATTATTTCTGAAAATATACAATTATTTAAGTGTAAAACTTTAATAAAAGAAATTAATAAGAATATTTTACAAGAAAGTCTAAAAGATATCGAAATACTGTCTTTCATTATATCTATAGAAGACGAATGTAAAAAGAGCGTTCTTCCAATTTTAACAAAGCTGAAAAGCATGGAATCCTTTTTATCAAAGGAAACTGATGTAATATTGAAAAAAAACTATCTCAAATTTTGCCAGCTAGACCAGATGATGATATACGTCGAGAATAAAACTTTATCTTTAAATGAAAAATTAAGAACTTTAATTTCATCAATAAAAGAAATTCGAAGTCATAAGAACGATGAGATAGAATCAAAAGAATTCCCCAGGAATTGGAAAGAAGCAATGGACAATTTTCTTGTTCTAAGGTATATCAATAAATTTAAAGTCCACGTTAAAAGTATTCTCAACTTATTTCGAATAGACATAATGGACTTGAAGGCTTACTTATACGGTGTAACTTCTGTCAAAGACGTGAATGTAAAGATATTCAAGAAAATCATTGAAGTGTTTGACGACAATCTGGTTTTTGAAATGGAAAAGCTTTCCGAAGTTATAACAATTATGAAATCTCTTTTTTTTCAATTAAGTGATGTTCTCAGTTCTGAGAATTACGGAGAAATATTTTGGGATCGGAATGAAGAAAGATGTTTAATTTGTCATTGTGTTATGGGGCTCTCAAACAAAATTCAATGCCAAGTTTGTTTAAGAGGGATATGTGGATATTGTTTGAAAAGGTTTTTTATTAAAAAAGAAAAATGTATTTTTAATTGTGACAAAACTCCACGATCAATGATGGATGAAGAAACTTTAGTGGAAAATTATGAAAATATTTTGGAGCAACACGCTTTCGATTTTTTAATGGAAGAACTTTTTATAATAGAGTTCTTATCAGAAAACACATTAGCACCAAAAAGGTGGTTGATTGATGTAATTTCCTACAAGAGAAAAAGATACGCGCTTGCATTGGGAAATATCGATTTAATATTTGAATTTAAATTAATTTTTTTAAAAAAAATGAATGGCTCTGATTCAACCTTGTCTTCCGATCTAAACAGTTTGGCCAAAGTATCCAAAGACTTATGTTTCCAGGGTCGGTCTTGGATAACCTGCCTTTCGGTATTTTCAAATACTCTGTCAAGTCTCATTTTTTACAAAACCATTACCAACATTATAAAAAATATAATAACGACTCTTGGGTCTCTGAAAGAAACACGACTTGGAAGTTTCTCAGATGATGTTGAAAAGAAATGTAGAGATTTGTTGAAAAATTTTAAGAATGAAAGTTTCAAATATATTCATTAAGATATTTTCTTATTTTTTAACAAATTTTACCAATGGAACATTAAAAAATTAAAAATTATTTTTGTTACTTTAAATAATTAAGATTTATTAACGATTTCAAAGGAAAATTATGTATTCGATATTAACGATATCTGAAACCACTTTGAACACTAATGGTTCTATGTGGGATTTTTGTCTAGAACAAGATTTGTTTTTAATTTCAGTTTAATAATTTAAGGTGAGCAATGTCCGTCAATAAATTCTACTCTCGTTTCTATTTCGTACTCAAAAATTTCGTTATAAAGTGCCTTTATAAGACATTAATTCAGAGCGATAAGAAGATCTAAAAAAATCTTTCAGAAATAAAGTCTTCAAAAAATAACAGATTTTGTTCAGAATACTTTTCTTTTTTACCAATAAAAAGTCTGTTTTATGATTTGAATGTCTCATTAAGAGTGGAGAAGAAAATTCATTGGTGTGTAAGTTTATTTTATGGTAATCAAGAAAAAACCACAAGGGTCTGTCAATCAAAAAACTGTTCTCAATTAAATTAATTAATTAAATTAAAAATGTTATTATTTATACTTAAAATAGGTTTCGAAGTATTATTGATTTTTTCAATTTTAAGACAGTTTAAAAAATAATTTTACTTATCCATTAGACTACGGCATAAAACTCAGAATTATTAAACTTGATTAGAAAGATTTATGAAAAAGTTAATCAAAGTTGCAAAATTATTGATTTTCTTTTTAAAATTAAAAAATTTTCTACTATTAAAACTAAGTTTAACTATAGTGATAAAATTCAAATTCTGATCTTGATTAAATGTGTAATATATGAGTCCCACAACTCTTTGATTAAGTAAATAATTATTATATCTATTTTTTCAATTGATTTATGAAAATTTTTGAATAATATTATTTATAATTTTGCATTATGATATATTAATAAAACAAAATATTCATTTTTTAATTGACTTTTTTCTGTGATTTAAGACAAAATATATTAAAAAGCTTTAAATAAATATATACAATATCCGAAATTAATATCCAGACTTTAGATAACATTAACTTTGAATTGCAAAGAAAATCAATAATTTTCGAATATTTGTGACTTTAATTAAGATTTATTTTACGTTTCCTACACAAAAATTTTGTGCCCATTACTTAATAATAATTGTATTCCTTGAAATAATGTTTAATGCATATTTAATTAAATATTAGTCTCTTTCTACATAAGAAATTTGAATCATCTTTAGGACTAACATTTCTAAACGCAATTGTATTTGTTATCGAACTAAGTTTGACATTTAATAAATCAATACGAAATGGAAAATTTACATTTATAAAAAATATCAAACATTCAAGATTAACATAAAATTTGAACAATACTCAGTTCTTGTAAAATATCAAATTTGAAATAAAAGATCGTAGAAATTATAAAATAAATCAATTAAAATTTATTTAATAAATAAAAATAAATCTAATTAGCACGCTTAATAATATTTATATCAAAGCATTAGCGAAAATAATCATTTTGTACATGTCAAATGAACGATATTTGCTAATAAATATTAAATCTGTGTTCTAAAAGAAAATTGGTAAGTTTCAAATTATGTAAATTTTAGCAGAAAAACTGATGATGTCAAATCAATCGAAATATTCATGCTCCATATACACTTTCGTCACTGTAGGCTACATATAGAAACAGATCTTCTTCGTGATGTTCCTAAAATTTCATAATCAATCAGGATTTTAATTAAATAATTGTGCTACTTCATAGAGAGCACCCATAGTAAAGCTTGTTGGTGGAATAACATTATTGACGAAAAAGAATAGAGCATCTTCGGATCGCAATTGAATGCGTTTCCTTATCAGGAAATAAAACTGTCCAACTGTCAAATCATTCGGAACAAGATATTTTTTCTTATCTAAGTCCGGAACACGGGATTTCGGAGCTTTTTCAACTATTACCTAATGGTTGAAATAATATTACTTGAAATAATAAGAAAATAATATTAATTACAGGCACTCTATCCGGATACTTTTTACGTATCTTTTCTCCTTCAGCTCTTCTAATGTCGAAAGCATTAACTTCTTGATATTGCCACTTCATATTTTACTTTACTAATAAAATCAAATGATAAAGAATTAAAATGAAACATTAAAACAAAGTTACACCTGATCTTTTGATTTTCTATTTTTCTAATTAATAATTGATAAATTAAAATAAAACATATGAATAAAACGAGTTTATGTAATTTCTATATATTTTAGTTGTAATATATGTATTGAATTATTTAATGGTATTTTTTAGTCATTGGAATTGTCTAAAAATATATATTCCATTCGTCTTTAAACTTCGATTTTATAAGGAATTTGTTTAATTTTTTTAAAAAACTACAATATTTTTAGAATATGTTCGTACAATATATTAACATATTGTTACACCGATTAACTTATTTTAACACAATGGTATTAAAAGTCTAATTGTGATTTATGTATAGACAATTGACTCAATAAAGGTGATGAATCCAACCTGATCATTCACAATCGGGAATTGACGTGCTTGAAACCACAAATGCGTTAAATATGATTGTAGTAATAATTCGTACTTTCTTCAGTCTTTCTACGGGTCTGAATCATTTCCCAAGATTTTTTCTGAACCATAAATTATCCTAGATTTTTTTGTCTATCTTTATTATCCAGTTTGAGCATAATTCTTTTGGTGGAAATTTTAAATTCTTCTAAAATTCTACCTGCCCAGTTCTATGAATATTAATGTGAAGAAATTCAACTAAGCGCCAGTTAACGGCAGGAGTAACTATTGAAGGTGGTCTCACTCAATTTCTTTCGGCAAAGGTCATCTCTAAAAAATAAATAATCATGAAAATACAATAAGATATGAAAAAAATAAGCAACAAAAACAAATAAAAAAACAACGATTAAAAAGAACGACATAAGAGCAACAAAGAAGTTTTAAATATTCAAGAAATTCAACAAAAATATCTATTTTTTTTAAAAACAGAAGGAGATTGATCAAAAGAGCACGACCTCAATAAATTTTGGGGTGATTTACAATCAGCAAATTACAAATGATAATAATAAAATATCCAGGAGAATTACATTTAAAATCCTTAAACCCTTTTAATAAAACAAATGCAGGGCACGAATTTATTGATTCTGGGTCTGGTATTGATAAAAGTTTAGTAAACTATGGTAAACTAATAAATAATTATAATAAAACACTAGATTTAAATATGCCCCCAATTTCTAAACATGATTCCATTCCAATGAACAGAATTGATCAAGCAGCAATAAAACGTAATGTGAAATATAAATATACTCCAATAATTATCCGTAAATATTTTCAAGATAATTTTTGTATGGAAAATCAACACTTATGAAATAAATTTTTAGTGTTAATAATACTTTTATTTTCAATGCGTTTATTTATAAGTGTTTTTGTAGAATTTTTATCAAGAAAATATTTTAATTATCGTAATTAAAATTATTTTATGGATATTAATGCACAATAAATATCCGTACGACCTTAAATTTTAATGGAAATAACATTATATTTATATTAAATAGTAAAGAAATCTTTGTTTAAACTTTTTATTAATGTAGGTAAGACTAGTTAATTTTTAAATTCTTTTATTTTTTACAAATTTTTCTACATTTGTTTCAGAAGTGAATATTTTAATGGGTAAAAAGACAAAAGAATATTACAATGACTTCCGAAATGACGATGAGAAAAGAGAAATATAGTATGGGCCACATATCAAATATTCTAAAATGTCCAAAATCCAGCATTCAATAAATTTTGGAAAAGTTTTTTTGTGATGGTAGCGTGAAAACCAGTCCCGGACGAGGAAGATAAAAAATAACAACACCAAAAGAGGATCGAATAATCCAAAGAATTGTTAAAAAAGATCATCTGAGAAAGTGAGCATAGTCATAAAGGAACAAAATGGCATATTAACTTACAAGTCAACTGTGAGAAACAAACTTTCAGAAATAGGGTTACATGGGAGAATGGCACGGAAGAAACCTTTAATTTCGAAGATGAATCAGAAAGCACGAGTTGCATGGGTAAGAGAACTGTTAAGCTCTTCAACCGATTGAAAAAAAGTTCTTTGGTTTGACGAGTGTGAATTTAACGTATTTGGGTCAGAAGGAAAGGTTACTGTTTGGCGAAAACCCTGAGAAGAAATGAAATTAGAATATCTCCAACCAACAGTTAAGCATGGTAATGGATCGGTTATGGTCTGGGGATGTTTTTCGAGTTTGGGTGTTGGAAATTTTGTCTTCATAGATGGAATAATGCATCAGGAAGATTATTTGAAAATTTTAGAAGAAAATTTGTTGGAATCTGTGCAACACCCTGGTCTTGAGACTGACTTCAAATTCCAGCATGATCGAGACCCAAAACATACGGCCAAAATTATTACACATTGGCTTAATCAATCCGGTGTAAATGTCTTGAAATGGATTGGGCAATCACCGGATATGAATCCAATTGAAAATTTGTGGGCTTTTATGAAGAGAAAACTCAAAGGGAAAAGACATGTTTAAAAAACAATTAACTCAGATTTCTGCAAAACATTGGTT
This sequence comes from Bipalium vagum, assembly GCA_037834085.1. Taxonomy (NCBI): domain Eukaryota; kingdom Metazoa; phylum Platyhelminthes; order Tricladida; family Geoplanidae; genus Bipalium; species Bipalium vagum. The sequence goes on along the minus strand of JBBMKC010234175.1, from coordinate 395 downwards.
ACTTCGATGAATATGAGATGTAAAATGATCATCAAGAATAGAGGTGGTCCAATTATTTATTAAAAACAAAATTTTAATACAAATTTTTTGTACGCTTTTGATAAATGTATTCATATGGTTAGTTTTCGTACAGTCAAAAATAAATTATGCTTACAATTCTAAAAACAACTTTTTACATATTCTTATTCTTATTTTATGTATCCGGGATAGCTATTATACTTGGAAACAATAGACTTTTATAAAAAATGTTTTCTTTTCTAGTGAAATTGTTATTTTTTTTATTTGTATTATCATCGTACGAATAATTATTGGAGTATACATGACAAAGAAATTTCTGTGGATACCGTTAAACGAAGACTCCGATCTGCTAATCTGTTTGGTAGAATTGCCGTACG
>JBBMKC010234165.1:0-11312 GCA_037834085.1 Bipalium vagum | reverse complement strand
TAACTTTCTTATTTTAATTTATTACCAAATTCTCATATCTTCTTCTGAATTCTAATATTACTAATAATAATTATTATAATAATTATAATTAATTAAAAAGGGAAGTTCTATTCATCACAAATCTTTACATAAAAATAAAATCAAAATATTTATTCAAATTATTACATATGGATCACTAAAATTGTTCAATTGTTAATTAAAGATGTTCATTGTGGAATTCTCCACATATTTATAGACAAATCTGAATTTTACAAGAACACTCTATATGGGATTATCAAGTTCAGATATCTTTTGGCACAAACTTAGTTTAATGCGTAAAAGATCTCAGCAATTTACCAGCTAAGGGCTGTGTAAATTGTAAAAATAACAAAGAATAAAAAGGAAAAAATAAAATTTTATTTGATTCTCGAAAAGCTTTGAGCACTTATTTAGAAGAATTTTAGTTATCGGTAAGGATTGCTTGATAAAAAAATAATATATTTAATAACGAAATAAACTGCTGTTACAAAAATTCGTACAGAGTTTATAAAATGATAATAGAAATTCTTACTAAATTCTGTAACTGTTAATTGTTCACCACGTCTTAATTCGTCCTTGAAAGTGTTCTCTACTGTAGTTCTCTGCATGATTGACTAAGTCCTTGGTGAGAATTATTGTTTTTCTTTTTACTGTTTTTCTCGGGTTTTTATATTAACATTTTTGTTATAATTTCTATTTTTAGAAATGCATGATTTCTATTTTTAGAAATTCATATAATTTTATTAACCTAAATTCTATTTTTAGTAACAAATATTATTTGATTTACATTATTTTCTATTCTTAGTAATTGCTATTTTCTATATTTGTTTTTATACAAATTCTTTGTTTATTTGTTTTTTGTTAATAATTTATAATTAATATTTCATAAATAAAATAACAACACTAATAATAATAATAATAATTATATTTATCCTTAACTTAATCATCCCATATTACAAAAATAAAAATAAAAAATCACAAAAAGAATTGTTCATGAAAAATTTTAAAAATGTCATTATTTTGGGATGCTCCACACATGTAACTAATATAAATATATATTTATAAAATATTATTGAATTTTTATGACAATCATCTTCGTGAGTTATTGCCGCGATATCGGTATTGTTCGAATTTTTAAGTCAAAATTGAACGTAATATTTATTTCACAAAAATAGTTGAGTAGTTGAAAAATCTCTTTATCCTTATTTAATATTTTAAAAAGTTAATTATGTTAAATGACCTTAATTAAATAGAGAAAAATAAGACAGAGATGAATTAAAGACTTGAGCAACTGGCAAAAAGTCAGTCGCACTAATTTATATAAAATTTCGTTCCAGTTTCAAATTTTGAAAATAAATAACTTTTATTTATTTTTATAAAAGTATACTGAAAAATGATATCAGTAAGTGTAGAATACGATTCTTTGCCACCAGTGTGATTTATGCGAGGCATATAATGTAAATAAAAACTATGTAAAAAATAGCGAGACAAATTTTTTGAACAAGGTTTATTAACAAGAAAACAAGGCTTTGAAAGACCTTGTATTAAAAACTACGAAGAACAATTGGTAGCAGTAACAAATGTCATTCGTAAACGTATCTCAAATAATATATGTGACATTTTACAGAACATTGCCATTCCAGTAACTAGTATCGGAAGAATTATTAAAGACGAAAAGTTCAGATTAGTACCTCGAAGAACACGTCAACTTCTATCACATGATAAGGGGCGAAAAGGTTATAGTGATGCCGATATAAAAGATATAATAAATGAGATAATTATGTAAATATTGACGGGAAATGGTTGGAGTTGTATTGCTTCAATCATGAAAGGTATCATTATAATGGTCAAAGAAAGACTATTACTCATAATTGTAATATTAAGCAATTAATTAATTAATTATAATTATTATTTATTTAATATTGAGGTTGTAGAATTTAAGCTTGTACATATCGGAGAAGGTATAAAAGAGGTCCAAATTAAAGAATGATATATATTCGGAATTTTACTATTTATATTAGATAAATTGAAAACAACCAGTATTGATTAATATTTTAATAACCAAATATTGGTCATTTCATTTATTTCTTTTTATTTATTTCTATTTATTTATTTTATTATATTTATTATATTTATTTACTTTATGTTATTTATTTATTTTATTTATTTTTTTATTTATTTTTATTTATTTTATTTATATATTCAATTTATTTATTTATTTTATTTATTTATTTTATTTATTTATTTTATTTATTTATTTTATTTTATTTATTTCTTTTATTTATTTATTTTATTTATTTAATTAATTTATTTATTTAATTAATTTATTTTATTTATTTATTTTATTTTATTTATTTATTTTATTTATTTATTTTATTTATTTAATTAATTTATTTATTTAATTAATTTATTTTATTTATTTATTTTATTTATTTATTTATTTTATTAATTTATTAATTTATTTAATTTATTTATTTATTTATTTTATTTATTTATTTTATTTATTTATTTATTTTATTTATTTATCTTAATTAATTAATTAATTAATTATGGTTCTATATGTCCAGTAATGTTTGATAAAAATTAGTTATATACACTAAAGCCTGTCTAAGTTGACACCTCACAAGTTAATTGTGATCCTTGAAACACATTTTGTGAAATGTTTATGTAATACTACTTATTTTGATGAGTGTGAATCCAAGCACCTCAAAATTCTAAATCATGTTTTATAATAAATAATAAATCATATTGAATGATAATATTTTAGAGATAATTCAAAGTAATTAAAATATTAATGATTAAATTGGAAAAATGGCGTAACCCAAAAGAATAACTCTTAATAGTATCACAAGTTATTATTAAAATAGTTTTTCTTTTTTAAAAAGTAAAAGTAAAATTGCTAACTAATGTTATAATTTCGCCCTATGAAAGGAAAGGTATAACCCCCGAAAACATTTTCTTTTAGTTCGGGATTGTAAGAGTTAATAATTGTCAATCGTCAACAGCATCGTGTACGGTTTTGGAAAGTCGATGTCTGTCACTCTTTTAAAAGTCTTAAACAGTTACGTTTAATCATCAGAACTGAAGGCGAATATGTCGAAAGTTACCGGAGACTGACGCTGAAGCACGACAAGTATTAGAATTTTACGATGGTTGTTGGTATGTCAGTACGACCCACCTTTTCAAATTTACATGATCAGAAAAAAGTGCTATTGGCATCATGATTGTAAGGATAGTACTAAAACTAACTTTTACAATTTAGATGTAATTCTATATATACAAAAATTTATTTCAAAACCAATTTACATGCTAGATCAATACAGTTAAGATCTTTATACAAGATGATAACACCGAATGTGGTTAAGTATCACAGATAGTTATTGTTACAATCAATAGTTTATAATAAATCTTCAACACAATTGTCAAATGGGGAGCTGTCTTCATTGTCGTTGGTGTTGTTGTGGTCGATCATTATGTTATCAGTTATTTTATCGGCATCCGAAGCAACCAAACTTGACCTATCCAGATGAAAGGCCCATTGTGTGCTGCTTCATATAATATTTGAAGAGACAGAACTAGGCGATTGTATTGATGATTTTTTTCTTCGGCTCCAGTTTTGAAAAGTATTGTGTTAATACTCTTTGGCCATGACACTAAACCACCAACGATAAGGGTGTCTAGTTCAACAATCCATCCTGGAAGTGCTTTTTGAGTTTGTTTTATTAGATCGTCGTAGTGAGCCAGTTCTAATAATATTTCCAATACACGTTCTTTTCAGTGTCAAATGGGCATTTGAGCATTGAGCATTGAGCCACCCCTGGAGGATACCGATTGTAAAAGATTTATATCCTGTGTAAAAATTACCTGGGAATTATATTAAAATAATTTATTAAAGATATCGACAGAAATTTTTCGAAAATCTGGTATTGTTACTTTACGGAGTGGAACTTTATCACGTGGGATTTTATTGCGATTCATCACTCAGTATTAACGGTATACTTCTTATTAAATCAGTTAAGCAAAGAGTTTGTCAGAAATTTTCTATATCAAACGGAATATTTTGTTCCGGTACACTGAAAATGTTACAGGCGACCTATCATAACCTGTGAATGGTATAAAGCATTCAATGATGACAGAGAAGCAGTAGTTAATTTTCCTCTTTGTGGTCGATTATTAATGTGTCCAACCTACACAGACATTGACACAATGAAGACTTTACAGCTCCAAAATTGTCATGTGAGTGATAGAGCTGGCTCAAGAATTGGAAATATCTTTTTAATCCGCTCATAACATTATGAAGAATATTTTGGGAATGAAAGCATCGCTGCCATTCGGATTTGGAGCTAGTCCATTTTTTCCAAATGGAGCATAAAAAACAGGTCACTGAAGTTATGATTTCTCAAGCCTCAAAAGATCCAACCTTCATAGATACATCATAGGAGACGAGACTTGAGTGTACGAGTATAACATGAAAACAAATCAACAGTCTTCTGAACAGCCGAAACCAAATAAAGCCGTGATAATATCGGTCAACAGCCAAGGTCATGTTGATGGTTTTTTATCTATTGTCACAGTGTGGTACACATTGAGAACTCTTTCCAAATAGCGAAACAGTAAATAAGAAATATTATTTCAACATTAAAAAATATTGCTGTAATAATATCCGACAAAAACGACCAGATTTATGAAAGGGAAACAAACGTCATCAAACGTCATCCTTATTCTTCAGATATGACAAGGTGCGAATTTTTACTGTTCCCGAGGCTAAAATAATTACGTCTAGGTAGAAACATGGAGTCAATATAGCTCAAATCACTGTAAGAGCTGAAAGGTATACCTTTAAATAAACCTAAGGAAATGTAAGGAGGATAGGGTAAAGCAATGACATAATTATGTAACAATAATAATGTCACTTATAATAGTAATAAATAATATTAGAATTAATAATAATAATAATAATAATAAAAATAATAATGGTAATAATAATTAATAAATTCTAAAAAATGTTCGTCGTGAGCTTGTGTGGCTGAGGTCCAATATGTTAATTCATACTTGTAATTGAAAAAAACTTCACCTCTCAGTCATCCTGAGTAGTAAAAGTCTCGAGCAGTCAAAAGAAATACTTCGCAGGTGTACAGAACCCACAGTTGCCTGAGCAAGACAAATGAGAAATAATTGCGAGAGCATTCTCAAAGTTCTCATTAAAACAAATTTTTCAATTATTTATAATAATAATAATAATAATACGAGAGATTTGAAGAAAGAGAAATATGTTCGACAAACTCTCGCTTTATTTATTTATATATTCTCGATAATTTAATATCATAAATCCCCAGTCAATTGCTAATAACTATGATTTGAGGAACATGACAGACTGAAACCGGAAGACTTAGTCTTTCTCAAATAAATAATCTAAATTATTAAAAATTAATATTGAAAGTCTTATTTTAACGTTTATGTGTTTTATATTTACCAATTTGTTTCTGCAGCGATCGGAGTAAAATATGATTAATTAATTAAAAGTTTTCAGTTGTTTAAATTTGGATTTTTAATTTATATTTTAATTTCCTTTTTAAATAAAATAAAATTATTTTATTGGGGAAGGAGAATTATTTGTTTTAAAATAAGAATAGGTAACAATATGTTATCATGATCAATTTAAATAAATAACTTTTAATTGATTAATATTACTATTTAATTAATTAATATTACTATTTAATTAATTAATAATTCATATTTAATTAATTAATATTTAAATAAATAATAACTAATATTTAATAACAGTAATAAAAAATTAATTAATTAATAATCCATATTTAATTAATTAGTATTTTATAATTAATGTCAAATTAATTAATACTTAGTTTTTAATTAATTAATATTTAAATAAATAATAAATATATAATAAATAATAACTAATATTTAATTAAATAATAATTAAAATTTAATTTATTAATAAATAATATTTTATTTACTGCTTTTTAATTAAAAAAAAAATAAATAAAAAATCGAATTGTCACTCTAAATTGTTTCGTAAATTTATAAAGAAATAAATAAAGATTTAATACGAACTGTCAGGAAAAGGGATGAGGGCGAAATGTTAACAAAAGTTTTGGCTATTCGTTCTTTTCCAAGAACAATTATGAACAATTGGATACTGAAGTTTGGGAACCGGAAAACAAATAATGAGTACTGTGGAACAGACTTTGATTCAAGCCATAGAAAAGTTTGGTAGGACACTAAATTCCGAAATTCGTTTTGCTAGTCCTTTTCATCATAATGATAACGACCAAAGAGAGCCAATTCAAAACCATACATGATTTTGTGAAGGCTACTTTAATCGAAAGAGAGTGAAACAATTTGGCAAGAGATTTCTGGAGACGGAATCTGCCTTAAAAGATAATTACAGTGAGTTCAACAGAAATGTTATGCGGGAGAAAACTATATCGAGATAAGCTCTTAGACAACAAAAGGTTAGCTCAAAGAGGTGACAAAATTGTCTTAGTCAATGTCCAATTTTGAGGCAAAGAAAATGAGAGATATGACTGAACTTTCAAGCTTGAAAAGTTACTGGTGATAAATAAGTGATGCAAAACAGAAAAGAAATCACAAATTTGAAAGAAATAAGGAGAAAATTACAATTCTTGAGATTGGGATATAGGTAGTGTCAATAGACCAATGGAATGTTTAATTTCGAAATCAATATTTATATTATAATGTAGTGATATATTCTTATGAAATATCTAAACCATTTTCTGCTTGATTTACTGCTTGGAACAATATCATCATAAGTTTCCATGAGTATTTGATGAGCTTCAGCAGCTGTGGTTTTCGAATGAAAGCAGGAAATCATCACTTCCCGCAAATGTTGTTTTCCCGCTTCAAGTTGTGATAGGTTTAATTAAATTAAACAATTCCAAACGTTTATCAATAAAATATTATTTACATATTTTCAAATTAAAAATAAAAAAAACTGATGTTATAATACGTTAAATATAATCAATAATTAATTGACATGATAAGGAGTGATGCGAACAATTAGTTTGGATGAATTTTTTAAAATAAGGATCTGGCATCTAAATTGCCGCTTATTAAATATTCTAACTTAAAGTTTTAAAAATTTTTATTTCACAGTTTTTATTGGTTTAAAATATCTGAATATTATTAAATACATAACTCTTATTTCAAACAAAACACCACTAAAATAAACAGTTTAGCTTATTTAAACACGTTTTATTTAATTATTTATATCTTATTACCAAAAAATCAATTGTGTTGACTTTGTGGATTTTTTTCAATGGTTGAACAGTTCGTTGGACCAAGCTGTATTAACATATTAAATAGGAATTATTAATAAAACTTTTAAAAAATTATTTTCATAAAAATAAGCTTAATAATAATATATTTGCAGAAGTTAAGAATAATATATATAAAATATTGAGAAATATAAAGTAAATAATAGTTTCATTACTGGGGTCCAAAGTTTTGGTTTAAGCCAGATTTATGATTTTATAACATAAATTATTAAAATAATAGACTCAGCTGTGGCTCATACAGGATAGTGCACCAGCCCATTGGGCCAAAATGGTTCGGGACTAGCTCGAACAGAAGTTTCCCCATAGCTGAATCGATTGAGAAAGCAAAAATGCATGGCGACCAAAGTAGTCCGAATTGACGCCACCTGACTTCCTTTTATGCGAGTAATGAAGGATAAAGTTTGTGCATCAAAACCACGCACAATTGATGATTTTAAGACTGCAAGTCGAGACATCTACAGCAAAGGATTTAGATCGGTCCCCTCCAGACCTGCCAAATGTATATCTGTTGAGGGTCTCCCAACCGAACTATTTTGAAGCCATTTCGTCAAATGAGCACTTTTTTGTTGTTTTCAAATAAATTCTCTTCGTTTTGATATACCATTTGAGTGTAGACATTGAGCAGTTAAAACATTTTGCGCTATTTATGACTCAGCCTGTGTATTACGTATGGGAATAAATTCCCATAGTTTTTATTATGAAAATAAAGATGTTTATTTAAAAGTAACAAAACATTTATTTGAGTCGAAATATTTTCCGTTGATGCTACAACTGTTGACCATCTTTCGATCAAAGATTGATTTCTGCTGTAAAAGAATCCAATGGTATACAAAGTGCGTGTGATAAATTGACAAAACATATTGTTAATCCAAACAAATAATATATTACAGTAAAAATTACATAAAGACGATCATTATTGATTGATTTGTTCAAAAAAGTTTGCTTTAGCAGCAATAATTGGTTCAACTAGACCTCGAAATCTGGAGAAAGCTTTAACTAGGTTAACCTTATCTAGTGACACAAATATTTTGCTAATCGTTACTTTAACGGACTCAAAAGTCAGATGAGGCTCATTATCAACATCTCTTTCGCATCCCTCCACACATAATAATCTAAAGGAATAATGTCCGGTGAACCTGAAAGTCACACATCCTTTGACCAGAACTCAGGTACAGTAGCCTGGAGAAAAAAAACCTTCTTGGCGTTATATGTGGGTGGTATATAAATGACGTCCCTCAAAACGTCCAATTATACATCACTGTTTATCGTTATGTATATGTTACTGTTGTCAGGTGTTAGACTGTTAATATTACATTTAATAAAATCAAAATAATATAAAATAAAAAAATATTTAAAAAATTTCATAAACGAACATTTTTAATTAAAATAAGAAAAGATTTTCTTCAATGAAATTATTTTGAATGAAAAACACAAAAGAAGAAAAAAAGAAATAAATTATTTTTTTTTTAATTTAAAAAGACATTAAAATCTTAATTGACAGAAAAATAAAAGTAGAAAAAGTTATTCGACTAAAACTGCTGAGGTAAAACTTTTCCTCACAAAACAAGAATTAGGGCGTTACATCGTTTGCTGATAATTAAAACAAATCCTTCAGCATTTAAAAATGAATTTATTTTATTTATATTTTGAACCTGACAAAAGACGTTTTAATTGATTTATTAAAAATATATTTCTAAAGAGATAAAAAAATAAAATAATAAAAAAATAGATTTCGTGTTCCGGAAATATTAAAACCTCAAATAAAAAATAAAGTAAATAAATAAAAACGCAACTAAAATATTAATAAAAAACATAAACGATGAAACAGTAGGAAAGCGGCGAGGTAAAAATTATTATTATTATTAATATTAATATAATAATAATTGTCATATTTTTAATATTTTATTTTTATTATTTTAATTATTATTTTAATTATTATTATTATTTTATTATTTTTTAAATTATTATTTATATTATGATTTTATTATTATTTTGTTATATTATTATTATTTATTTTTTATTATAAATTACCTTAATTATCTAAAATTATTATTTTTTCTTTTCTATTTATGCTGTTTAAACCCTTTGTCTTCAAAACGTTTTATTTGGAATTGTATTATTATTAATAAAATTAATAAAAATATTAATTTTATTTTTAAGGCTAGGATTTATATGATTTAAAAAATTGTGAAAATGATCCTAAAATATAACCCTAGAATTCCATTATATAACCGTAAAAATCTTAAAATATGACCTAAAAATATTTTTTATGACTTAAACAAACTTTTAATACCCAAAAAATGATAATTAGTTCCATAATAAATTATAAAAATCCAAAAATCAATAAAATCCATAACTAAACTTTATTATTACAAGGGTACAGAATTATTGCAATACACGACATGAACCATCCTCGGATTTTCAAAAGAGAATGATTGACGATTAGCTATCATTAAGTTTTTGTATTTGGAAAAAGACCTTTCCACATCAACAGAAGTTAGTGGGGCATATTTACAGAAACATACGTCAGTGGTTTCTGATTTCTGCGTTGAAATTCGTTCTGATAATATGTGCTTGATAATTCATCATTCCTAATTATAGTAAAACCGACATTTCTCTCAAATACATTTGGAAACTTCGAATCGATTCACTCACCGATAACTTCCTGGGAAGATTTAAGTGCGTCATTTACAAGGCTAATAAGATGTAAGATATTATGAATTGACTCTCCACTTTTTTCCAACTGTGTTATGCTCTTAGCCAAGGAATTAAAATTTCTCACGATATAACCTAGATCAATGGTACACCAATATCTTTAAATGATTCTTGAGCCCTTCTCACACAAACTGAATTATCATGGTCCTATTTTTCAATAATATTGGATAAGATTTGGAAATTTTCATAAAATAGAAAACGGCATTCAACCATGTTCCTCATCGAGTTATTACCAGCCTTGGAGGTAGTCCTAGATCTGGTGCAATCTGTCTAAACAAGTCTAATCGGTATGATGCTTAAAAATATTTTTTGGCACTGCTGATTAACAAATCAATCTCTGCATAAAATTTTCTTGATTCCTCGGCAATCCATGTGCGAGACATGTAACATGTATCATTCTAGTGTACAAACAGCGCAATCCGGTAACTGTTTTTATCATATATGGAGCACCATCAGTACCGAATAACAAAATGTTATCGTGTGATATCCTTTTGGCCATAGATGGAGCATGGATTCATTGAATAATTCACATAAGGTTTGGTAGTTAACTCTCTCCAATACTTCAGTTATCAAAAGAAACATTAAGCCTTTATCTTCAATTTCTAATGTTCCAATGACAACATTGGCAACGTTGAGACCGGTAACATCAGAGGTTTCGTCTCAGTATTTCACGTATTCCACCTATTGTTTTATCATAACAAATTTTGACATACGTCTTTCTTATAGTAGATTCAGAAGGAACACATTTACCCGTGTAATTTTCTAAACATGTTCGAAATTTTAAATTATTCACCTTACCGAAATATTTGCTTAGCACAAGCCCAAGGAGAATTTACAGAAATGGTCATTTTGACCGTTGAAAAGAATATTAAAGATTGTTTCTTAGCTTCTAATCTTTCCAGACCTATCTTGTGTTTCGTAGGTGAAACATGTTGCTCAACTCTGATTTCTTTTTCGGAAAGCTACCTTCTTGTCGCTTATTTGGCAAAATGTAATTGTTCCATCGGTACGAAATAGGTCATTTCCGAATTCATTTACCAGGTTTCTCAAATGTTGAGATAGCGATGGTTTAAGTTTTGGCATACTTGAATGTAGAGAAATATGACTTATCAAAAAAAATAGTGACGTCAAAAAATCCTAGCTTTATTTATTTTATTGTAAAAATAAATATTTTTATTTAATTATTTCAGATGAAATAATAATATTATATTATTATGTATAGTTAATAATATTATTATCAAATAATCATCAAACCAAATATAT
>JBBMKC010234164.1:0-21654 GCA_037834085.1 Bipalium vagum | reverse complement strand
TAATAATAATAATAATAATAATAATAATAATAATAATAATAATAATAATAATAATAATAATGATAATGATAAACATAATATGATGAATCTTAAAATAAAAATATAATTTCTTTATAATAAAACAGGAATTCAACGGAATATGTGCGATTATTTCTGGAATACGCAGACACGTACGTCCGCATGAAAAAAGATGATAATAAATATTTATTTTCATATCAGTGAGCATTTTATGCTGTTTGGAAGTGAAAATGAGTTGTAGAAATTATTTATTTTCTCAGCTTCAAATGATATAATAACAAATAAAGTCAAACAATGACAAAAGCAAAACCAAGAACATTGAAATGATAACGCGGACAAAAAAAATAAAACTATCAACTTTGAAATGCATTTTTTGGCATTCACTCTGCGCTGCTTTTGGCTGCTTTTGGCTGCTTTGGCCACTCTGGCCTAAAATGTCATTGGGGAAATTTTATATTATTTGTACAGTTTTATATTTTCCAACAGAAATTTCTTTAAACAAATATTTTCGTTTTTTCATTTTACAGAGCAATGATGACGTCATCCATCGTCTCATCGGATAATTATTTTTTTAAAAATTATTATTAAATAATGAAGATTTTCTTAATTTTATAAAGTTTTACTTAAAATCTGTCAACATTTTTTGTTTGATTGCGCATTATCAGAATGAGTGGAAATATTCTCATCGTTCGGTGACTTTTGTCATCATGGTGAAATGCGATACCCAATTGTGCGCTCTTCGGTACCCTTTGTTCAACGGACTCAAATATCGGAGATTAACCATCTTCAATTATCTTCGATTTCACAACCGAATTAATTATGATCATTTATCGTTTGTGTTGGAAAAATGGGATGGATAACGTTCCATTTGAAACATAAATAAATGGTGGTTCTTATCTTCATAAATAACACCATAGCCTTTCATTAAAAAGCCAATTTATAAACGTATTCGTGTTTAAGAATTGAGGTAGTTTTAAGAAGGTGAAATTAAAAGGTATTGTGAACATTTTTAATTATTTTTAATTATTAAATAAATTGGAAATAAAAATAAGATTTGAAATAATTTCTTTAATAATGAAATCAAGGTTAAAAAGTTTTTAGTTCTCATGATAAATTTCAATTATTTTTTTTCTTTTAATAAAAAACTTTACATTTTCACAAAGAAAATCGAAGTGGAAATACGCGCAAAAAACTACTTTATTTATTGAAATTTACGGATATTTCCAAAAATATAATATTATATATTGATTATCATTTAAAAGAATCTTGAGTCTGAAACGAGAAAATGTTATGAATATTGTCTTTTCTTATTCTAAATGAGGTCTGATAATAATTATTAAAATATTAATAATAATAATAATAATAATAATATAATGATATAATATTAATAATAATATTGATAAAAAAAAATTAATAATAATAATATAATAATGATATAATATTAATAATAATTTTAATAATAATATTAATAAAAACATTAATAATAATATTGATAAAAAAATTAATAATAATAATCTTCTTGACTGATATTGTAATTGTACTCATTACAACAAATAAAATAATTTCCTTTATTTCGATTGCCTAATCAAAGAGCAATTAAATTTCATCAATTATGAAATAGCGAAACCAATTGTAATTGTAATTAAATAAAAAATAAATGTTTATTATCATAATGACACTGCAACGAATGTTCTTCATGTTCCACTAATGATAACGTTGGTGTACGAAAATGTTGAGAGTGTTTCAACACTTTTGATGTCGAATTATTTTCGAGACCTCGAAATAATATCCGTTGAGATGTAATGGATACACATAATCGAAACAAATTATTCGTATATTCGTTGTATGCACATTGTTATGCATATCAGAATAATCGTCATATAAATGGATTTCATTAGCAATCTCATTATCATTTTTTCGATATGTTGCCTTTAGAATTGATCAATGAGCTGAACGTTCGCATTCCGGAATACAGTGAAAAGGGCTGCATTCACGTCTCCTCCCTTCGAACGGCTTTCGAAATCGTAGGTTTGCAGTTGTCAGAGATGGAGCTCGACGAAATTGAAAGAAGCCTCGGCAACCAGGTCCAACTGGACCTGAAGAACTTTGAAGAGATCTTGATGGTTTTGAAAAAGGATTCAATTGTTAGCAATGTTTTGTCCATGATGAATACGTCACCCGAAAAGGATGATTTGAAGGTTTTTTTAAAAATTTTTTTATTATTTTTATATTAGTTTTTATTTTATTCTTTATGTTTATTAAAAATTCTGTAACATTTTTCTGTGATTTGAAATTTTTAGTAAATTTCATTCAGCAAGTATCAATGAATAAATTAAGTTCTTTTATAATTAATTTAATTGAAAATTATTTATTCTGTAACATTGACCTCGGATATTTTTATAACATTTTATTAAATTAATTTGTGTTAAAATTAAAAATTTGTAAATATAATTCCAATAGTCAAATTTTAAAAAAATATATAAAATAAAATAAAAATGTAAAAAATATAACATTTTTATTTTATATTTTTTTTAATCATTCAATTTGATAGATTATTTTATTATTTTTTAAAGAAATCAAAAATTTCAAAAATGGTAAAACCATCAAGCAGAAAAAATCTTTACCTCATTTTCATTTGTAAAGTCTTTATTAAATTTCTTTTAAAAATAATAACTGATATTAATAACTTTTGTACAGTTAATTAGCAAAGAGTGGTGTCTCATTTACTTAGACGGACAATGAAGTAAAGGTGCTCTGATGGGTTTTTATTTGTCACTATCAAATGGAAACGTAATGTAACATAAATAAATAATATTGCAATCTTCCTTTCATAATCATTGTTAAAAAAAGTTATTCTTAAATTATTTTTTAAAACAATTTAATATTAAAACTCCTTTTTATTAATACTTTTTCATATTTAATCATGGAATAATAATAATAATAATAATCATCATCATCATAATCATAATATTTATAATAAAGAAAATAATAACAAAGGTGATAGTAATAAAGATAATAATAATATTGATAACAAGAATAAATAATAAAAATAATGATAATATTGATAATAATAATAATAATACTTGGTAATTAAATTAAATTATCACATCATGAGATCTTCAATTATTTATTTTTTATTTTGATTGATCTATTATATTTAATGATAAATATAAATAAATGAATATTATTAATAATAGGCACATCAACAGAAATAACATAAGTAACCATAAATATTTTGTGGTCTCTTATCTGAAAGAGAGTAATGATCACTGTCATGCATTTACCTGATTTCATTTCCCTGTATATATTTCATAAGCCTATTGATTTGTATTAAATTCAGAACGAATCATGGATTTTCCGTTATCCGGGAATTGATGTTTCTAAGCTCTTTTATTAATTAACTAATTCTTCATAAAATTGTTTCGATAATTACTTGTGGGTACATTCCACGGATAATTTGTGTATAATGTTTCATCAAAAATTTATTGATTTTTTGGACCTAATTAATTCTGCAAAAACTGACATTATGAAGACAAATTATTTATGGATAATATTATTTTATTTTTGAATCACAATCGAATTTCTTCTGTGCAGACCATTATTTGTGCAGAAAAGCTTGACATATCTTAGATTTTATATGTTAAATTTATATTCAAAATATTACTAATTAAATAAATATTAATAAAAATTCAAAGAGAAAAACCTTTTAAGTCATATTATGATTAATAATATTTGTTACAATCAAAATTATTATTATTATTATTATTATTATTATTATTATTATTATTATTATTATTATTATTAATTTGAATTCACTCTGAAAAATTGAATTTGCTAATTAATAATATTTTACTACTCAATTTTTTGAAAAATAATTACATGATTTTATATCATATTTCCTATTTATTTAATTTATATTTGTGAGACCAAATAAAGTAAACAGAAAAAAGTAATCTCTTAATTGAAACGTAGAAATACGTGACTACTTTACTACATATCAAATTTAATCATTTAAAACTTTTCATTACTTAATTAAATTTGATCATTTATTTCAGATATATTCCACAAATCAAGATTTTGATACCAGACACACTGTGAGCTCTTCTGAAGAAAGAGGTTACTCGGAATGGATAACCAAATTATTAGAAGAAGATCCTGATTTGAAGGAGGCCTATCTTCCTTTTAGTAACATGAATGAAGATATTTATAACAAATGCAAGGATGGCTTACTTCTTTGCAAATTAATTAATAAAGCAGTTCCAAAGACAATAGACGAAAGAGCATTGAATAAAGGAGATTCTTTGAAAAGCCTTTTCAAGAAACAAGAAAACTTGGTTTTGGCAATAAATTCAGCGGCTTCTATAGGATGTTGTGTTGTAAATATTGGTCCCGGAGATATTGGTGACGGTACCAAGCATATAATGCTAGGCTTGATATGGCAGATAATTCGCTCAGGACTCCTGAGTCACATAAATTTAGTGTACAATCCAAACTTGGCTTCGCTATTAAACTCTGGTGAATCTATTGAGAATCTTAAGAAATTGTCTCCCGAAGAACTATTGATAAGGTGGGTCAACTTTCAATTGCAGAAATCTGGTTGTAACACAAGAATTCGTAATTTTAAAGAAGACGTGATGGACTGTGAAGCCTACATTTATTTGTTACATCAAATCGCTCCTGATGATAAGAAGGCATTATTGACATCTCCCGAAGAAATAATGAGCATCAGTGATCCAGTTCTACGAGCAGAATTGGTTTTGAAAAACGCTGCAAAATTAAACTCAAAGGTTTTCGTTAATATTGAAGACATCATAAATGCCAATGTTAAAGGCAAGAACAGAGATAAGCTAAATCTGGCCTTTATTGCCAATTTGTTTAACAGTTACCCAGCATTAGAAGAAATGAAAACAGATATTATGGTCGAAATTATTGAAGAAACCTTAGAGGAGAAAACGTACAGAAACTGGATAAACTCACAAGGTATTATAACCCACGTGAATTCGTTTTATTATGATACAACTGATGGTCTTGTTTTCTTATATATTTTTGATAAACTTAATCCTGGATGTGTTGATTGGACAAAGGTCGTAAAGAACTTTGATGTCAAACAGAAATTATTTCAAGTACAAGGAAATTGTAATGAGGTCATAGAGGCCGGTAAAAGATGTCACCTTAAAATTCAAGATATATCTGGAGAAAACATCAGAAATATTGACAAAGTCTACATTCTTGGACTGTGTTTCCAAATGATGAGATATAATACTATTAAAGTATTAGAAAAACTATGTGGAAATGGAAAACCCATAGAAGATAAAGATATAATAAGTTGGGTTAATAAAAAACTTGAAAAGGGAAATAAGAAATCCCGAATATCTAGTTTTAAAGACAGAAGTATCACAACTTCAATTCCGGTTCTGGATCTTATAGATTCCATTAAACCTGGCTCAGTGGATTACCGATTGATTTGTGGAGATAAAGAAAAAGACTCCAGCTATGCGGTAACAATGGCAAGAAAGATCGGAGCTATTGCCTTTGTGCTACCGGATCATTTGATAAATCTAAATCAAAAAATGATAATGACATTATTTGCAGCACTGATGGTAATCGGATTAGAGCTCGATTAGTCGCTCCACTGTCACTGTTTATGCTTAAATATAACTTAAATCTTCAAGTTGAATTTCTAAATATCTCAAGTATCATTATTTAAAAAGCTGATCCTGTCAATCTTTAACCTATGCCAACAAAATGAATTTATAAAATGCGATAAATGGCATTTAACGCCTCTGATTACTGAACCTCCATTTCCATTTTTTATTATAAAATTAAGAAAAATTCACGATTTTCCCCGTTAAATTAGACAGTTAAAATATTTTAACTTTATTGATATTAATTAAAGATAAAAACATTTATCTGATTTAATTTCTTTAGTAAAAGATTGACAGAGAGACGTTTTTAAAATATTTTTTAAACCTTTGTTATTTGAAAGAAAGGATTACTTAAATAACCTCAAAAGGAAAGTTTATAGTTTTCACATATTTCATTAGTGAAATAATCTGCGAGATATTTTAAATTCGTAGACTATGTTAAGAATGTCAGACATGCACAAATAGCCATGTGTATAATAATTATACTATTATGATGAACATTTTCTAAATCTTGAACCATAAAATATTTCTAACGTAATATAAAGTCTGAAACCAACTTCGCATGCTTTACCACCTTTCAAAAATGTAGAAACGACACGTTGTACCACTGAAAATGGGTCCTGAGTCTCTTAATAATTTTTATTTGACAAGCTAAAATAAAATAACAATTATCCGAGTTATAAAAATAATTTTCCACACATGACAACCATCATTCTGAATATCCACAATAAAAAACTCAAAATAAAATCAGTGAAAATTATAAATTTTATTTCACGTAATTAAAAAAAATTAACGTTACGATAACACTGCGTTAAATAGTTATATCAAAGTCTGAACAATATACATAGATTATCTTTCCTATGAGTGTCATGCCCGGCATGTACGACAGAAAACAATGAGATCTAGATAAACAAAAACTCGTCCACAAAGATCACTGTAGCAAAAACGTTTGATAATATTCTTTCTCAATGAACATTCCCATTAAATTTCTGTGTTCAAAATAAAATAAAACCTGAAACCAACAAAAAATGAGTGAAATGGCAAAACAACAACAGCAAATAATAATAATAACAATAATAACAATGGGGTACATGTCACAAATTATAAAGTCTCTTCATAAATCTGCAAAATTTCTTAAATATTTCAAAAAACTAAGTTGAAAAATATAAACATAAAATAAAACTGTCCAACCAAATATTGGGAGATATTTTAAAAATCTGTGTTGCATGCGGCGCAGCTCAGAAAACTTATCTAAATAACAATAAAGCACAGCACCATTAAAACGTCGTAGTGATAATAATAATAATAATATACATAATTCAGGATTTTAAAAACGATGACACCAGAGTCACAATACACAGACGACAAAAGAAAATTGACTTTATACAAAAGATTCGGCAGCATTTAATAATAAATTTGAGGCACATAACAAGTTTATTTTAAAAATATAAAAGCAGTGATAAAATAAATATATTCCTAGAGCTTGGGATTATTTATTACAGGTTTTAGAAAAATGCATGGTCGATTCATATAAATCTGTCTCATCGTCAACGTCTTCGTACACATCATCGAACGATGGAGTCTGAGGATTTGTTGAATCAAAGAAATCCGTAACGGAATTTGTACGTAGCTCTGTAAGCATTTCGTCTTCATGGTGTAAAGAGTCATCTCCATCATTGTCAACATCTCTGATCGATGTATCAACATTGTCCCCATCGTTTGATAAGGGAGAATGTGAAAATTTTTGTCGATAATGATAAAGACCAATGTTGTTGTGATTGATATCTGAATGAATCGTTGATTTGTTGCTATTTGTCGAACTGGTGAACGGTAGGTTGGTCAAGGAATCAGATAAAACATCGGAAATAGCAGAATCCAACGACACTTTGGATTCATTAACCACCGACAACAGCAGCGTACTATCCGTGCCTTTGATTTTTTCACTTGTTACCATTGTTGAGACATTCTCGTTGCCATTGAAATCGTGAAGAGACTTATCGTAGAAATTAGTCGAAGAATTCAAAAAGCAGTTTTCATTCAAGAGAGACTTTTCCGTTGATTTAGTCAACTCATGAGTGTCATTCAGCATGGAACAGTTAGTCAATGAATTATGGTTTTGGGAAATGCAGCTAACGTCTTGGATGGAGTCTGAATTATTATTCGAGTCGATAACAGAGTCGACATCACCAGTGTTGTCTTCCTGCCATTTATCAACAGATCGACGTCTGGCATTCATAAAGAAATTTGCAACGGTAGACACGTCGAGATTTAACTGCTGGCCAATGGTGGTCTGCATTTCTTTGCTTGGACGCTTGGTCTCTTTGAAAATTGCATGTAAAGTCCTGCGCTGAATATCTGTAAATACTAAGCGAGGCTTTTTCGATTGTCTTTGTTCTTCAAGTGTTTTTGATATATCTTCTTTA
Organism: Bipalium vagum; assembly: GCA_037834085.1. Lineage (NCBI taxonomy): Eukaryota > Metazoa > Platyhelminthes > Tricladida > Geoplanidae > Bipalium > Bipalium vagum. Next base: position 13,568 of record JBBMKC010234164.1, on the reverse strand, counting down.
CGATTTCCACCTATTTGTTTAAATTAAGGCATATAATGCAATAATTTCTTAATAAATGAAAAATTTTTATAAATGTCATATTAGCTTCAAATCTTTACACCCTGAAACACAGAAATATCACTAATTAATATAATACTAATAATTAATATAATTAATAATTTATATATCCATAAAATACAACATGTTTTTTATTGAATTATTGCAAAATCTATACTATACTTGTGACAAACTAATCGATCAAAAGTAACTTCACAATAATAATAAAGAGGACTGAACTTTTATAATTGATTCTTGAAAATTCACTGTGTAACCTTATTTTAGTAGGAAGCTAAAATTTCGATATAAAGATTTTCATACTTTTCATAGAGAAAAATCTTCAGTTTTATTAAAAGTGCCATATTAAAAATATGAATTTCAGTGCAGCAAGTATGTTAAATTCAATTTCAGCGAACAAAAATAAGTTCAACAAAATTTCAGTGAGAAAAATCGTGCCGATTCTGTTCACACAGATGTCAGAAAATATCGTCGACGACTGGCTAATTTACTCGAACTATTCTGTACCACTTCTTCGTTACGATCCGAGGAGATCGTAAAGATCATTATGGCTTATATGGCCATACAATGTGGCGTACTTCCCTCAATCGTATTTCTGCTTTCATTCACCTGGTAACTCACTTTGAAGTCAATATCATTATGGAATCAATTTCAGACAATTTTTTTCAAATTCTTATCATTATTATTACTATATTAATTTCATTTTATAAAATTAATTATTTTATAAAAATAATTTTATCAAAAACTCTCGTTATTTTTGTTAGGGAATCAAAATTAAGTTTAAAAATTGAAAAATTAATGTCAATGAAGAAACAAACTTGCGGTCCTTAAATGCGATATCCGATTCGCTTCAGGTTCGTTCAACCATTTGCACATTCTTCGAAATGTTTCTCGACCGGATTTTAATTTACTCCAAGGCTTTGGATTTCTTAAAAGATCTGATAGGGTTCCTTGACTTCTACACAATACTCTTTGCGCAAAAACTGCTTGTGGTATACTATACCTTTTTAACTCAGCACTGATTCTCTGAGCCAAATTCTGAAAATAGATAAGAAATAAACAAATAACATTTATTAAAATTGTAAATTTTATATGATTCATATTTTTAAAACTAACCTCTCAACATTACTGTGAACGTATTGATCATAAATATATCAAAATGATTTTAATTAGTTCTTGTACTTTTCTTACAGTTATGGTGTAGATTAAAAGCCTTTAGACTCATACAGAAATATGAATGATATTAAGATTAAATATTTTATTTTATTATATAAAAAATGAACTATATGGGTAAACACAGAATCAAATTCTATATAATCACCTACTTTCAGGCACTTCATCTATAGATTTACTTATGAAAAAAGATCATTTCTGAAGATACATCATTTTCATTGAGAAAATCTTATACTAGTCTTATGAGATAATCTTTGGACTCAATCTTCTGTTCTTGTAAATTTTTTTAATCACTAGGAGCAAGGTTGGTATCAAACCAACAAGAAGCTTTTTTCAACAGTTCCTCCATATTTCGAAGATGTGTGAGAACTTGAGTTTTGTCATACAAAAGTAATAGCTCTTGATTCTTTATAAGCGTTGTAATTTTCTTACGGCAAGAAGTATGTAGTAGTAGTTCAATTCAAATATTTCCGGAAAAATGTCGTGATCACACCTTTCGCATATCACAAAACACTGAGATGAGATCTTTGAAAAATGCATCTTGGTTTGTTTTTTCTAAAAGACTCACGCTTTCTATAGGAAATATAAATACCCAATACCGTCTTATTCTCCTTTATAATATTCTTCAAAAAATTCCATCTAAGAAATGTAGCCAGATTTTTTCAACATTTGCATTCACTTTTCATGCAAATCTGCTGTCAAAACATTGGGACGAAACGATTACATGATTTTCTCATTCCAACATGTTCATAAAGTCTTCAAAAATTAAAAAAGTCTAACAGAGAACTTTCTCTGGGTTATTTGTCTATCTTTTCACAGAAAATCTTAATTTTTCGAATTTTTCCTCGCCAATTTTATTTAGTCCTCAACTTTTTCTTCCTCAGGTACAGTGTTCCTGTCAAAAGAAAGCCCTCTGTTCCAATTAAAAATAGTACCCTTCTATGGAGTTTCATTTCCATATGTTTCACGTACCTGACAAATTCTTTCTATAATCCTCAGAAGCAAAAAACGAATAACACAGTGAAATTCAACTTTTAAAGAAAGCGTGATAAAAAATGTCATTAAGCGGTTACCATTTAAGACAAATTCAATGATATTTATTTATATGTATTAATTGTTTTTTGTAGAAAATTTCATTACTTCATTTTAATTCTGTATGAGTTTAAGGAGTTCATATCCACATCACCTACATTCCTGACATTATAATTTACTTTAATTTTTAATTTATTAAAATTATTATTTAATAATTTCTGTTTGTTTTGATTTTATTTGTGTGGAAAAATGAAATATTTTAAATTCAATGCAAAAGAAAAAACGTAAAATGAACATTTATCAAACCATAGAATTTTCAAGAAGTCCTTAAGAAAACAGAAACATAATTTAATCAAAAAATAAATATTATCATAGTAGAAATATAAAACACTGTCTAAGCTTTGTATAAAAATAGACAAAAAATACTAAAAGATAACAATTCCATTAATGAAATTACACTGTTAATTTATGGTGAAAATGATTGAAATTTTTCTTACCAGAAACATGATAACCAATTTAAAATGGGTCTTTGTCCCCTTTTTTGTTGTAATATGTAATATACAAAAATAGAAAAAATTAATAAAAATAAAAATTAATAAATAAAATTCTCAATATTTCTTTCAGCATTTATCCCAAGATATAAACAACCTTCGTTTTTCTTACCAATATTAAACTTGCAAGGAAAATACTGAGATAATAAAAATTTCATTAATAACACAATTTAATCAATTATTAAAAATAATTATTCTCAATTTTGTAGAAATCAAATAAAAAATCATTAATAACTTTTAAAAATAGACAAGTGTTTACAAAGTTTCTGTTTAAAGAAAATTAAAAATTATTGTCTTCCTACAACTGATTTAATTCTTTGAGATAAGATTAAATCGATTTTATAGCAATCTTACCAGGTGAGAATAAGTCCTATTCTCACAACAGATTGAGACTAATAATGTGCTTTTCAAGAAATGTCTTGAAAATAAATATGCAATCGGTAGTCATTTGAAAACACGAAGACCTTTCACAAAGAGTTTTTGTAAGGTATTTCATTCTTGTTGTATCAAAATTCTGTCATAAACATGTTTTCTGTTTTCTTGTTTCCTTTTGATAAATGTAAAACTAAATTTGCAATAGAATTTCAAAAATCACATTGTGTTAATTAAAAAAAACTGTGATCACGTTTATATAATTATTAATGGTACCGTATGTTAAGTAACGTTTTTTCATAAATAAGGTATTAAAATGAAAACGATATCAAAGTTAAATTAAATTGATTTAAAGATACAAACTTCACATTACTTACTATCACCATGATATATGAGCGCTACTATATCCCAATAGAACAAACTCAATGACAGAATTTATGACATCATCAACATTATGAAAGTTGTTTCCCTTCAAGTAATTTTGTATGAACAAAAGCATCCCCCCAAATGCACAACGTTCGTTTTTATGAATGATAGGTCATACACAGCTGATATCTACCTTAGAATCTACATTGTGTTCACAAATTCAAAATGCTATTTCTAATTAAATATTTTACTTACGTAGTGTGCATTAGGTTTTTCATTATATTAATAATTTAATGTAATGATTTTTATTAAACACGAAAATAGGATATCAATATTTTTCAAGTTGTATAATTCTTTACGTAATATTTTGATAGGTGTCCCATAAAATATTCTTGTCATCCTTTTTCTTATAAGAGAAATTGAAATTTTCTTTCTTGTTTCAAACCAAAAAGTCATTTAAAGTAACTTTTTGGTGTACATAAAATTTTTATTTTTTAGTTAAATTTCACTTTTATCATTTAATTTTTTTATTTTTGATATTTATGAACATTTTTAGAAACTAAGTGGAGGTAATGTCAACTAAAAATGTGTTTTAATAATTTTAAGACATCTATTGTCAATAACTGTTTTTTTGTTTTCCACAAATAAAGGAAATATATTTGTACTAATATGTATATAAGAAATAATAATAGTCAAAGAAATGTCTTTGTCAATAATATATAAAATTACCATAATGCTCCAAAAGTAACAGACATGCCTAGTTTAATTAATATGTTAACGTTCACTCTTATTTTAATGCTATCAAAAATCATTCACACTTTAATAATTAAAATAAGGGTTCGGTCAAAATTGGTTTTTTGTTAAACTCTGAAAAAAACCTTAATATCAATGACAATCACGGTTAGGTTTCAAGGAATTTGGAGACATCAGTAACGGTTAACTAAGTGAAAGATTACATATTACCGATACTTAACTCAATCACAAAAAAATATTTTTATCGGAACAAATCCAATTCACAACGATCGATGAGAAAAAGTATCATAATATTTTTTTAATGAGCCTAAGCCTAAGTCTTTATTTTTCATTAAAGATAACATCTGAATGACAAAAAAACAAAGATGACATCACTTTCAAAAACGGGATTTTAAATTCCATAGGAAAGATTTAAAAAATCCTTAAAATATCCCAAATTATATAAGTACTATTTCGTAACGCATGATTCTAACAAAAAATTATACATATGCCCACTACTTATAGACTTGCAAACCTTTTGGTTGGTCTGTATATTCATTTCATAAAACTGTGCATGGTTTGTTAATTAATATATCAAAATCAATGTAAATAATAATTGCGTAAGCGATATTCTTGAAATCTTGAATTCTTTTGGTGACGTCAAATTTATACAGATCATCAATTAACCTTCCAACGATATTCAGCGACTGTACACCAAACAAAAATGAAGACTTGTAAATTAGATTTTCTATGATCTATCACGTCATAAGAATGTGAGTTCGACAAAATTATAAAATTGATTTTTAAACCAGACTTGTACAAATTCCCCAAATTAATCGAGTCCTTAAACAGTTGCTCGACAAAGGAAAATTTACCAAAAAAGAGTGCACATTCTTGGTTGAAATATAAAGTTTTGAGAGACATTGTCTGATGCACCTCTTTATTTCGCTGTATATTTTATTATATATAAGTAATTTTTTTCGAAGAATAAAAAATATTTTTAAATTTAAACTAGAATAAATTGAAAAATGAGAAAATAAAGACACATTTTTCAGTTTACTGTCGAAAATACATTTTTATGAATAATTAGACTTGGTTCATAATTTGATCACTGTGTTTAGGAAACCTGATCAAGAATGGTTAAAAACTAACCATTGCAAAACAAAAAAGTTAATAAACAATATTATTCTAGCAAAATGAATATTTTCTGATATTAAAAGTATCTTTGTATAAAAGACATTATTATTTTCCATTTTATTTTCAAATCATTTTTCAAGCATAAGATAAAGGTATCTGTGTTATTGAGCCTCGCTGATATTTATATAGACTTCTCATTGATTAAATTACATTACTAAAGTTGGTATTTACATAAACAAGGTGATTTAGAAAGTATTATTTTCTCAAAAGAATTTTTTGAATAATATTTTTCTAGATATATTGCCTTGTGGAACCGTAAAAAAACATGTATGAATATAATAAATGTTTTAATAGATTATAATGATATAAAAGACCTTGGTGTTTAAGTCCTCTAAATCCGCATTATCCGACAAGTCGTTGAAATTATAATCGTCATTTCCGAAATTTGACGCAGTATTTTCTGAAGGAGAATCTGAATGAAAAAGAATTTTACAATATTCAAATTATCTACAACTCAATTTCCGCAATTTTAATTTTTATTAATTTAAATTATCAAAAAAATAAATTCCAATTTTTAAATATATAAAAATTATTTTAAATTAATTTTCACATTTAAGAATACAAATTATAAGGAACATAATGATTTTAACTTTATAACATTGTAAAGTTTAAGTGAATTTAAAATCAGAAGATCAAAGAAAAATAAAAAATTACTTAATTATATAAAATGCATTTTGTTAAGTGAACTTAAAATTGCTTTAGTCCCATAAAAGAAAAGCTTAATTAGTTTTCTATGCTAGACTTGATGCGTTTTGAAGTTCAAAGAAATTCACATAAATTATAACATTGAATGATTTTGACTACTACATTGAGCACATTTGAAAATAGAAGGATAGGAAAGAATTTACAAAAAAAAACAATAAAATACAATATAACTGTCAGGAAACCGTTTTCAGAGAACTTTTCAAACAGATTGTAGAAAATGGTAAAAATTCGTTGGTTATAATTGATCATTGTAAATTTTAATATCATAAATAATATCCAAAACAGCAGTTTTTAATTACAATTTCAGTTGTGGTCTTGCCACATTTTCATAGAAATTTTACAACATTACAAATTTAAGAAATACTTTTTATATAAATTAATTTTGCAATACTGACATTGAAAATAAACTAAAATCACAAATATTCATTAATATAAATAACATTGTTTATTTTGTTACCAGATTTTATCAATTATATGTGTCTCCTAGTCAATTTTTCTACTTAAGCATATACAGGTTAAAATCATTAGAAAAATAAAAATATGAAAATTAAAACAAAACTCTTCTAATGATATTTGCAAGAAAAATTGTTAATTAATTCTACTCCCTACATTCCCATATCAACAATATATTAAAGAAAAATAATTTGTACCCAATGATTTTCATTTATGAAACAAATAAAATTCTGCAACAGATAATTCTATTTGTCATTGTTGAATAAACATCTGATAAAATAATAGAGTACTAAAACCTATGCAGAACATTGCAACTTCACTGTGAATCCATTTCGATAAATTTTATTAACATTGTTTGTTAAGTAGTGTAAAGTTAATATATTTTCAATAATAATTTGCAATTCTTAAAAATTTATTCCATCTTTCAAAAGTTAAATCCATTTATAAAAAATAAAAAATTGGAATTTGATTTTTTTCTTGGAAACCTTTCCAGAAAGAATTTGACAACAAAACTGAAATTGATAATCTGACTCCTACAGAATGAAGAAGTCATAAAATAAATACAGAATATATGATGTATTTGTGACAATGGATTAGTCTATTGAAAAAACGATAAAAATGATTAATTGCTCAACACCTACATTTTCTTCATTGAAATGTCACTGATAATTTATGCTTTCTCTCTATGAGCTGATGAATGACATTAAAATTCCAATTTTTGATTATATTTTTAATTAACTGTTTTAAAAACTTTTATCAAAACCAATTTTCGTTTTGGATTCCACATTACAAAATATAAATAAATAATAAATACTGTGAACGATATTTTACCAGACACCCCTACCCATTATATATTTATTAATGAACTGATATTTGTTGAAATTAGAAAATAATTGGACATTGTAAATTGGCTCAATCTATTGTTGGGAAAGCGAATCCAGAAAAATGTTGAAATCGAATTCATTTTTTAATGTTTCAATGTCAACAGTGTTGTCTGCTAACGATTTAAGCAAATATCCTGTCGTGTAGAAAATCCTACGTGCTTTAAAAAACCAAAACTTCAAACAAATTGGATATTTGACATTATTTTAAAATGAATCACGGAAAAATGATTAATTTCCAAACCAGGAACTTTTCCTAATAATCATTAGATAAAACCATACCTCAAATATTAATAAATATTATGACCTGAAAAGTGCAATTTAATCACTGTTACATCCAATGAACGCAACAGACGATCTATAAGAAATTTCTAAAACTAATTTCCTAGACATTTTTTCCCAGAAAAGAACGATTTGGTTTTAATTCCGAAATTTTATCGAATACTTTCAAAACAATTAAAATGAATCTTTTATATCATTAACTAAATTCCACATTGGCATAGAATATTTCATTTTGGAATTAAAATTAACCAAAATTTTACCTTGGAATATATTGGTTATAAACAAAATATAATCAGTTTATGGATTTTATAACATTTAAGATATTTTACTACCAATTCAAACTTTAAAGGGTGTAAAATAAAAAAAATTAGAATAATAATTATTAGATTTGAAAACAAATAACATTTAAAAATTTTTCTATCATAATTAAGACTAATTACATGGTCTTTCAGATTGCTTATTAAAATTTTTGAAATGTTTAATAATTTTTAAAATTGTTTAAAGAAAATCATTTTTATCATTACTACATTTATCAAACCTACAATTAAAAATGGCAGTAAAAACATTTAGACAACAGAATAAAAGAAATTGTCTTAAATATGAATCAGGTATTGCATTTTATGTAAGTACATACATAATGATTTTAATAATGATGAAGGAAAGTCTTTGAAACAAATTTCAACCGAGTTGGACATTAATTTCCAAACTCCATTGTAAGAGTATATAAGTCTTAAGCAGCATTAATAAAGCCAGTGAAAATTCCAGTAGTTATTAAAAATTTTGAAAGTTATTAAACATTGTGAAAAGACCTTTATTTTGAGATAACATTAAAAATTATTGACTCATCAAAAATATAAATAACGAAAAGTAATAAAATTGTGAAAATGCTTCTTAAAATATAACTCAATTATTATTTTGCTCATACATTAAATCAACAATCTTATGTGATTGAAAATTATTAAAAATTTATCATTATAATTTATCATTAATATAAAATTTTCATATTAAAATGAAAAATAATGACACAAACATGATTTAGTCTTTCATAAAGTTGGGAGTTTGAAAGAATCTCAAAATGTTTAAAGAAATATAATTAATAATCAACCATTAATTAATAACTCATTTTTGTAACAGATCAATATTATAATGTTAAACACTTTAAAATTTTCTTCATTTTTTAAAATTAATATTTTTTTCACTAATACATCCAAAAATTGTTAATTACTTTCATTCCAGCCATTGCCATTATTTTTAATTTCCCTCTTCAAAATATTATCGTTTTCCAAATCGCTAAAATTCATTGCACTTGAATTAAACGACAAATCTCCCGGACAAGTGTCGATATTTTCTTGATCCTGTTTTCTGATATCTGAATCCATGTTTGACAGTAATGAAAAATTTTCTATTTTCAACATTTTCATGTCCGTATCCACTGTGATATTGTTTTCATTGATTATCGATTCATACTTAATCTGGCTGTAAAGCGGTTCATTGAAATGAGTGGGGTTAGCGATTTCAGATCTAATGTTCAACTTTTCAGACATCGCACTAATGGGAGGTAACAAAGTTTTCGAGTTTGCATTGACCGTGGAGTTTGGATGGGAGAAATCTGATTTCATCAACAGGTGAAGATTACTATCCAAATTGGAATTAATCAAGTTTTGATTGTTATTATCAAAATTGATATTCATTAAGGATTCACTTTGTGAAATCGGAGTCAAAAGAATGAACTGATTTTCTCCAATATTGATCAATGTTACTTTGACATCGGCATAGTTTTCATTGACGGAATTATTGATGAGTTGAATATTGGGCTCATTTATTGATATATTATTAATATTTAATCCGGTTAAAGGCATATTAAAAGAATAGGAATTTTGTAGGTTGACCGGATTTTGAACTATTTCCTCTCGACAATTGAAGTTGATTTTATCATTTTCATTCATAAAATGAACGTTTTGATTGTTGGTAATTGAAGTTGCGATATTTCCATTGAAAAAATTCATACTAAAATTTCATGAATAAAAAATCATAAATATGTTTTGAAAATAGGTCGACATATAAGCAGTCATAAATTATAATGGCGGTCAAGTGAAATGCAGTTTGAAAATTATATATAGTTTTATTTATTTGAAGGTCTTTAATTAAATCTAGAGCGAATTTTTTCGTTTGAATTATTTTGTTTTTGTATATTATAACAATAAAATGGAATAATTATAAATATGTGGAAAATTTTGCTTTTTATATAATTTTATAAAATGCAACAAATAAGGAAGGTAAGTCAAATTATTAAGTTAAATCAAATTTTAATATTTAAAACTCATTTAATTTTGAGATTGTCAATTAATTTTTAGAATTTGATTTATAAAATTCCACCTAACATTTTAATAACTTCAAATTCTGACATTGATTTGTTAACGTTATTTTATCATTATTTACAAATTGACTTAATATTTTTCGGGTTCAATAAAAATTAACTGTTTTAATGCAGTTGAATAAGAAAATGTTGAAATTCAATATTTTATACATAAAATACGCCAACCATTTGTAATTTTATTAATTTTTTTAAACATTACTAATATGTAATAACAATATCTCAAAATTTTGAAAATTAATGTCAGTTAAAGAAGTTGCACCAGTAGTACTAAATTGATCTACAACAGTCAGTTGGTTTTGTTTTCAATTTCATCAGAAGCATTTTTATTTTTAATTCTCATCAAAATATTTTGATTTTAAAGTACAATAAATTTAGAATAATATTTTTTTATTTAACCACTGATAAATTATAGGTACTTTAAATGCAGTCTATTTAGCTTTATTTCTTGGCATTAAGTTATTTTATAGAAGATTAGTCTTCGTGATAACAAAAATTATAAAATTTCAATGAGTATTAATCATAAATCTCTGGGTTAGATAAAAGTAGAAATTGTAATCATTACGTTCCCTTCGATTTTTATCCAGTTGACTCGATTGAATGAATTTTTTTGAAGTCTTACAAAAATATATTAAATAATATAAATAAAAAAGTTTGTTAATAAAATTGTTAACATATTCATAGAAGTGTGTTCAAATAGGTGTTACTGAGATTTTTCAGTCATGTTATCAGTTTCATCACCAGGATCCCAAGCACTGTAAAAACGAATCCAACAAAAGAAATTAAATTTGATATGATAGATTTTCTTCGAAATATTAACTAAATACTTTATTTACGACCAATAATAAAAAGAAAAATCTTATGCTGAGATATCATCATCATCATAAGCTACTAAGCTCTAGAAATATAAATTGATCGAATTTTAGTTTTAACAATAAAATACAACTCTTTGTACCAGGTTAGTCTGTAAAAATGTGATTAGGAGACTGCACTATTAATGTTAAAGATTAAGTAATTCATAATTTAATTAAATTTATAATTAATTCACGATTTTCATAACACTTAGATATTTTTTATTCTCCTGTAATTAAATGTTATAATTTCTGGGGACTACTCCCAGGCAAACTTCCAGGAAATGAAACGCAAAAGAGATCTTTTTAAAAACATTGTGCATGACTCAAAATTATTCCTGATTTTTTTGTTTTTCTTATTATTTTTTTTTGCCTTTTCAACTTCAAGTAGGGAGGAGAAGCGCTTTTTACTTTTGAGGGCTCTTGAGGCTAAGATAGCGAAGAGCATAATCTAATCACTGTACTTTAACATTTCTCCGGGATTTATCAATAATAATAATAATAATTTTTTGTTCAACAAAGTTTTGATATTAAAATTTAATAAAATATAAATATAATATAATATAAAATTTAAATAACATTTTTAATTTGTCTTTGTAAAATATTTTTTATTTTTATTGAAGTGTTTAATTTAAAGTTGTATTCACATCAGTTTCAGTTATCAATTCGATTAAAAAATCACATCTAATATATTGATTACTTGCACTACTTTTCAGTCCCCCAGTCGATTAAAAAATAAATAAACACAACCTCTTATAAAATAAAAGGAACGTGACACACTCTAAATCCTTCTGATCATTATTGAAATAAACGAGCCACGTTAAGTTTTGAGTAAGTAACAAATTTATAACAGAAACCTCTAAATTATAAGTTATGCTCATGCTTCATTATTTTTATAAATATCATAATAAAAATCATGAAAAGTTATAAAGTGATGTGGAAATTCGCCCCAAAAAGTGTTAATATTTTATAACCTCGACCTCACAATTTACTAATCCTTTAATTTTTGTTTCTGGCGTTCTCTTTTATTAATGAATCAAAATAATCACAATAAACTTTATTTTCTATAACAAAAAAATATATACATTAGTCAGTAATAGTAGTTGAATTGTCAAAATAAATAGATGATAAAATCACAATAATTTTCAAATTTCGTTTTTTAGTTCTGATAAACTAACTTTTAGAAATTTTGAAGGCGAATTTTTATGATTTTTCTCCGGGTATTTATACTATTTTTTTATCATGTGTGTCAGCATTCCTGTGATTGCCATTGGTGCATTTGCAAATGACTTTATTTCCCCTTTTTACTTTATTAATTGACGTCATTATGTAAAAAAACTTTTTACTGACGTCATTTATTATTTTAATTGGTTTTATTATCTTTAATCAATTTATTTTGGTTAAATAGATTTTATTATATTATTTTGGTACTTCTAATCATATTTTATTATCTTTAATTTATTATATTATTTTGATTAAATCGATTTTATTTTATTATTTTAATGCCTAATTTTTCCTTATACCACTTATGGTGCTTAAGGCCTATTATTTTTTCCATATGTTACTTATGGTGCTTAAAGCCCATTATTGACTTTGTGTAGGTTGTTTTTATTTTAAATTTAATATTTCATTTTTATTTCAGCTACTGCCTACTGCTTTCCTCAGGTATTCTTTTCTTTATTATTATTTATTTATTTTAATTTATTATCATTACTTAATTTATTATTATTATTAGTTTATATTATTTTATTTATTTAAAAAAATGATATTAAAATTGAATTTTATTACCACTAAATCACTAATACAATTATAAAATGTTTGATAATAAATTCGCAATATTATTAAAATGTTCAGATCCATATTATATTAAAATGTCTAGATTCATTAAATGTTCAGATACAACTAAAATGTTCAATGATAAAATCACAATTAAAATACTCAGTAATCAAATAAAGAAAAAAGTCGTAATGTGATTGCAACAATATTTGATGACAAACTGTGCTCTTGCCCAACAACTTTTCATCTTCTTTTCCTTTTGATTGACGATTCCCACAGTAATGTGATACATTTCATCTCATAAGTTCCTTTAAAAAAAATTGATCTATATGAATTTTAAACCAAGGTAATTAAAATGTTTATTAATATTTGCAAAATTTTTATATTTTTACATAAAACAAGTATAATTATAAAATAATAAATTTACTTGTTTTTCTGTTTAATTTCGTTTAGAATTAAGATGTTTTGAATGAATTGGTAATTAATTTTTACTGTTTATATTTAAATAACGTCCAAATTTTAATCATAAACGCCTTATTATAACAAATATATTTTTATTATTATAAAACATTTATTTGTAATAATTTTTTGGATTATTTACAGTTCTCGTACCCCCAAATTGAGGTTTGTTTTAATTCTTCATTTTAATCATTTATTACTTTATTTTTTTTAATTAATAAATTTTAATATTTTTTTAATTTTTAAATGTCATTACAATATTATAATGAAAACTTTTTTAGATGAAGTTCAAGTTATAGCCTCAACAAAT
>JBBMKC010234153.1:0-11312 GCA_037834085.1 Bipalium vagum | reverse complement strand
ATAGTAATAATGAAGCAGTAAAACAATTTCAATTTATTAAAAAAACGCTAATAACTTTTGACTCAACCTGGTATTTATTTTGAAAAAATTTACATAAATTTTAAGGTTAAGAAATTCGCTTTCTTTTACAATAAATCTATTTCACTATTTTTATACTTAGCCATCTGCTTATGATGAAATGGCAGATTTAACGGAAACAATTTAATAAGTAATTATTTAATAATACTTGAGAATCCTAAAATTTATAAGAAGTGAGAATGGAATTCATTAGAAATTTATTTCAAAATGGAATTTATTTGTTTAAATCGGTTAGAGTGAAAAAAAAATATATATAATGAATATAATAGTAATATTTACCTTTTAAAAAAGTAAAATAATCTTAATAATATATATTCTTTAAAATCATTCATCCTAAAACCCTTTATATCATTCTGTTAGTGATATATAGAAACTTAATTTAAGATAAAAAAACAAAATAATAGTGTAATAAAAATATTACTACATAACCAGATCGAATTTAAAGATAGAGACAAGTAGACTTCATTTCTCATAATTAGGTTAGAATTCGAGAAAATAAAGCTTGAATATTTTTATTTTTATATCCGCCATGGTTTAAGTATAAGAGAATTACTTCAATTAGTAAAACTAATTTCGGGGATATATTATTTGATTATTTGTTGACGAGATTAAATTATCGAATTCAATGAAAACTGTAATCCATCTCAAACTTCTCGGGAATCTGGGAATCCTTGTTAAAGATTAGAAAAATGAAATTCATTCAGTTTATAAATAACATCAAACCAAAGATAATTATCAAAATTGTTCTAGATAAATAAGTCTCAAAAATCATTTTGGTTCAAAAATGAAAAAAATTACGAGAATCTGTAAGAAGTTGGGTTTTTCCTATCACGCTGGTTTAATGTGGCAACAGAATAAAAACTAAAAATAAAATTTCACCCATCTCAAATAGGAGAAATATATTCCATCACAAGGGGTATTTTTTCCACTATTTTTTATATTTAATTATCATTTTTGATCTAAAATTATTTTTTATGTGAACTTTTTTTTACTATTTTTGATATATATATATTTCTGGAAAATTAATAAATAATATTTTATTCCATATCAAATTTAATTATAAAATGTACCAAAAGAAATTCTTTTGTATTTCCACATAAAATATTTCTTTTGCTAAAAGTTATTTTCAAACCAAATTAAATTATTGTTATTATTTATTTATTATTATATTTACTTATTTATTATTATATTTATTTATTTATTATTATATTTATTTATTTATTATTATATTTATTTATTTATTAATATATTTATTATTAAGATTATTTTTTAAACTATAGTTAATCCTCATTAAAAACAAAAAGGTTTTTTCGTTAAAAGAATATAATGAAGGTACATTTGTAATCATTTTTTACTTTTTTGTTTTTAAAATTAAATAGTATTTTTATCGAAATAACTACACCACAAATTCTTCGTTGATAAAAATATACATTTTCAAGTAACGGAGCCAAATAGAGACGACTTTTCGCGAAAAGTATTAATAAATTGTTTTAAAGAAAAATAAATATGATTCCTGGTTGGATCTCACGATATGTTCAAAAATTTCAGTAATATTATAAGATACTAATGTCAAGATACAGTGAAAACTCATTTTTACGCCATGATTTCTATGTTTTTCCTCGTCAAACATTTCTTTGTCAGTCCCATTATAAAAAGTAATTCTCACTATAAAATTTCGCTGTTATACATTTTTATTTCCAGCAGTTAACGTCTTTTTTAAAATTTAAATAAATAAAATCATTAAAAATTTTTTAAAATATTAATTTGAGGGAAAAGTATTATTGCTTTTTCATATAATAACTTTAAAGCAAAAATATTTTAAAATATCGACTAATATTTTCATTTTTATTGATAAATAATAAAATAAATAATAATAAGACAGATAAGTCTCTATTAAATAAAAACTTTATTTTATTATTTTAGGTAATATTTCATTAATATAAAACCCTATTTAACAGACAATGACAACAGCACAAATTAGAACTTGCTTATTTTATAAATATAAGTTTAAAAAAATGCAACAGAGGCTGCAAGAAATATTTTCCAAGCGTGGGTTTCTAACGAGATGTTCAGCGTTGGCTCAAACGGTTCCGTTCTGTGGACTTATTCATTGAAGACCAGTGTCGTTCAGGTCGACCATCAAAAATTGATAAAAACCCTTTAAAAGGGTTGTAGATGACAATGGTGTATATTTTGATTAATAAAAACTTTTTATATTGACTTATCGAATTTTGATTTGTCAGATGAAAAATCGATAATAATTTTCCTTCAACATATTATATTTATATATATATCGACGATAATAATTCAACAAAAACTTTATTTAAAAGAAAATCTTTATCAATTTAACGTAAAATAAAAATTATCGAAAAAGTTGATAAACATGTTGGTTCTTATGTTTCACTCGAGCATAATTTGAAATTACCAATTTCAACTTTGCTTACAATAATAAAAATTTGTTATTCTATTTAAAAAAATGCTAGTCAATGCGGGATGATGGCGAAAAATGTTAAGTAAACAAAGCAAAATACAACACAATTGAAGACATTTTGAAACAATAGTTTTTCAGTGTGCGTTGTTATATTTTACCGATTCAGCAATCAGAGAAAAGACCATACAAATAAAAGATATTTTAAAAATATATTGGTGTTAATTTTGCGTTAAATAATTGCATAAAACACGCATTATACCTTTTTTCATATTCATCATTTTTTCTCGCCGTTCCTTCAAAACGTACAAACGATGTTTTACTGTATACTTCTTTTTAAATTTTTGTTTTTAAGAGTTAAATTAAATTAAAGTTTCAAAATTAATTATCTGTGTTAAATAATATTATTTTTATAAGTTGGGAACAATTTTCAAATTTAATTACCAAACAGACTTTATTGATTTATTTTATATATTTTATCTCAAGATTTAATATTTTCTGGAAAATCTAATGAAAAAGATATTTGAAAATAGCGAAAATGTTTGACCATTTATCATAATTAAACCAGCATAAAATTGAGACTAATATTTGATATACTGTCTACCAGATGTATTATACTATTATAATAGAAGATGAAAAAGATCGGATAAAATTCTAAATCTATATAAATTCCATAACAAATAGAAAGTTTCATGTTTTTATGAATTTAATAGGATAACATCTAAATGAAATGTAGACAGGTTCCTTAACTTGTTTAATTTAAAGGTATTATTTAATAAAATAAAATTTAACTTCTCTATTAATCATTAATTCTCCGAATAAATCCGTTCATCAATATTTTATGGAACTAATAAAAAATACATTCAAATTTATCAATGATTTATTTTTTCTGTTTTTTAAAATAAGAAAATGTAGAAAAAACTAAAAAATTACAGGGTTATGCAATCTTATATTACCACATGTTCAATCTTATATTACCATGTGTGCAATCTTACATTACCATGTGTGTAATCTGTATTACTATTACGAACATTTTTAATATGATGAGGAAAACAAAAATATATATTACTAAAGATATATTTGACCTGATTGTAACAATGGCAAGTACTAACAAGTACACCATAAATGCAATTGCGGAAACGGTGAAAATTGATCGGCATGCTGCATCGAACTTTGTAACCATTTATTTGATCAAATTGTTGTCTTTTTCTCAATGGTTTTATGGTTAATATATAGTTATAATTATTATTTTTGTTAAATATTTAATTTTATATAGTAATTTTAAGTATAATAAGATTGCACACATGGTAATTAAAATCAAAAAGTAATTCCTAATAAAATCACCACATTAAAATCAATAAAAATGAATCACAATAAAATTAATTTTACTATTAATAAATCGAATTTAATTCAATGTAATCTAAATAAACTTGATCAATTATTTCTTTTCTGAACTCAACATTAAAATTTCCTATATAATTTAAATAATTAATGTAACACAGAACTCTCAAAGACCCATGAATTCCTCAATTTTAATTTCCTAAAATATTTTTATTTAAAATAAACTATTTGATAATTTTACAATAGAAAAGTGATTGTGTAATACTGTTTCTGTACATTGAATCGTGTTAAATATTCATTTAAGAAGTGCTATCAAAAAATAAACATCTCAAATAAGATTAATAACTTCCGCGGCCTGGTTGAATGTTTCGCTTATCTCTGTGGAGATTAGTCTTTCAGAACTATATTCGACACGATTGATTCTTCTGATATTCTTGGGATTAAACCATTTTTTCAATAGAATTAACGATATCAATTAGATTTATAAAATAACAAAGTAAATGTATTCTTTTTATGTCTGCTTGACATAAATGCATATTTACGTCTTTAATCATATTAATTAAGGTGGAATGGTTAAGGTTGTTGATTGATAGACATTGCGACTAAAACATCTAAGACTCGTGTTATAATTAATTATGATCATCATCACTTACTAATTATTAATAGATGAGAATCAAATAATTAATGGTATAATTTTCAATTATTATTTGCGATATGTCTTATTAGAATACATTAAATTGAAATTAATCTTTTTTATTCAATTGAGACATGAATTTCAATTTTTTGTGAAAATTTATTAGAATATAAAGAATTTAATTAATATAAAAATATATGAGAGAGAAATGGTATTCTTCATTTCTGTATAATTAATGTTTTCAAGTCGTAATTATTATTTTATGGCTGATCAGTGGTCACAGGGTTCATTAAATTTTAAAAGTTCAATTGGTTTAAATAAGTTTTAGAGGAAAATTCTTTTTTAAAAAACACAAAAGTACTAGGTTGGTGCATATGCAATGGCGTTTTTTATTGCATTTTTAAAGACCGTTTTTAAAATAAAAGAGATCTCATAAAATAAATAACATAATAACAAGTTAATGCATGATATTTGTTTAAATAATAATATTTTTGACAGAATTCGGATTTTGGCTTGCCATATTTAAATTTTGTTGAAGAAAAGGATAATGATGAAATGAAGATTATAATTTATTTCTTACTTGGAAATAACGACGTGACTGCAAGTAAAAAAAATCTTTAAAAAGTGCATAGAGAGGATGCAATTTCTATTTAGATTATTCAACTCTGGTCTGCAAAATTCAGATCTGTCAAATCAAGCCTTGAAAATGAACCAAGAAGTAGAACTGGAACAGTTCTTGACCAAAAAGTTTTAAAGTAGGAAATTTTTTTAAGAAGGAGACTCAGTTCTCTCAGACCCCTTAGTGGCATGATTTTATTTATATTTAAATAATATATAATAAATCTATATCAACTTTCCTAAGTTTCAAATATTTCGTAAATCACTAACCATTTAATCAAAATAATCCAAATATCCTGTACCCAAAATTGAACGTAACCAGTATTTGAGATCAACAGCGTTAATTAAAGAGCAAAATCGCGTTTCAGTCCCGGGTTCAAAACGTAGCAAAAAATTACTCACCTATTTCATGTACAAATGAGAATTAAGTATGGGAAAAACTATATGTTCCCTTCTAGCAGCATACATTCGAAGATATTCTCATACTTACCACATCATAGCTCTTAATCACGTACTCAACACACACACACACATAATAAGAAAAAGAGAAAAAAGCTACCATACTTTATTAAGGCTTTGGATCTTATCTTCATTGTATAATAGCTTTATATTATTCTAACCTCCCAAAAATTAAACAATTACACAATAGTGAACTAAAAAAATTAAAGCTGGTTTTGTCACTGTAAATTGAAAAAAATTTTTGAAATAGGATAACTTAAAGTAAATTAATAGAGATTATATTTTTGATTAAAAATACAGAACCATGTGTTTCTGTTCATTATTGATAAAGCATTGCTTTTTTATTGATAATTTAATTTCTCTAAAGTAGAACATTGTAATTAACCTTAAATTAATAAATGTCTATATTTAAAATTTATGGATCATATACTTTTTCTACAGAAAATCATGTGCTTTTCCTCACTTTTTTTATTTTTAAATTATAAATGAGAACAACTGAGATATAAATAAAACCATATATTTTAAACCAATCCGTCAAATTTCCCAATTATCATTATTGATATTGTCTTTGGATTTTCTAGGAAATATATTGAACAATGTCATCATAAAAGTCAATTATGATTTGGTGATGAACATAATGTCAGTATATGTTTCATCCAATGTCTATTTCCATAATAATAAAATGCCCACACTCAGATGGAAACGATATCCTTCAAACATTGATCCGATTCTTATATTTTCGATAATTAGTACTATCAGTTTGCAAATTAAGAAATGCAAAACCATTTTTATTTCTTGTATATTTTTTATTTGTTATGGTTTTGAATCTGAAAATTTCATATTTTTTTCCTATTTGACACATATATATTCCCTCACTGCATATTGCATCATATACATTTTCATCTTTATTTTAACCTATGGAGAAAAAGTATATGATCAAATTTTATTATTAGTTTATAAAATATTATATTTATAGATTAAACTTTAATATGCACTTTAAAAAAATAGAAAAAATCAGATATAGAAAGTAAAAATTATTAAATTTTTGGCTTATGATTTATATAAAGTAATTAACAATATTTACGTTACACTCTCAGTACTTTGGAATTATTTTAATTTTCCTATATTAAAAATAAACAGAAATCATTTTACCATTTTAAAGAATTAAAATATTAAGTTAAAAATTTTAAATTATGAAATTTCATTAGTGGAAAAAAAAAATTTTATCGAACATTTATTTTTAAGAAAATTTGCCGAGATAAATGGATTAATCCCATTTACTTCTTGTAAGGAATCAGTTCTAAATTATCAGCTTTAATCAAATTTAATTAGATACATTCATATCATAAAATAAATATTTTTTTGGCAATAAAATCATGTTTTTTCTATCTATATTTTAGACATTTTGGAAAGCTGTTCTTATAAAAAAAAGTCCAATAAATAATTTGGACAAACATTAAACTGTGCAAAAAACATGTATTTTATCATGTAAAAGTATATTATCAAATTTTTTACTTAATGATTCAAGTCTTTACTATGTAAACTTTTAATCACAAAATCTATACAGTGATCTTCAACAACCACATCTTCAGGCTTTGTAGAGCTACAAAAGATTCTAACAATCTTTAAAGATTTGCTGTCGGGATGTTCTGCTTGCATAAAATTGATTTCTATCATACCCTATTAATTTTTTCACATTATTATTGTTACGTTTTGAGATTGAGATGGAATGAGGTTTAGATTGAAGTAAATTAATAGAGTGAGTATCAAAACTTAACGTGGCTCGTTATAATTATTAAAATCAGAAGGATTTAGAGTGTAATGAATCATTGGGAACTATCCAATTATTCTATCCAAGTTATTTTTTAATATTTTAGAGATTAATTAACAACCACAATATCCAATTTGGAATCAAAATGTTATTTATGATTGAATAAATAAAATAATAACTATTGAAATTACTGGATACTGGAATGAGTACTCGGGTTTGCAATGTTAAAAATCTCTGTCTTTTTGATATACCAAAATCGGCTTAAGTATTGATTATAATGGATACTGGGACGAATACTTCGGTTTTGTAATAATATCAATATTTGTCTTTTTGACATCCCAAAATCGGAATATGAATCAAATATTGGTTATCTTCAGTAAGGTAAAATTTAACGTTCTTGAGTCTTCGTTTTCTGATTTTCCTTTTTTCCTCTCTCCTTTCTTATTTGAGATGGTCTTCTTTTATAGTACGTATTTCAGCAATTTGACACAGTCCTGTCAGAATTAGTTAATAAGTCGATAAACTTCGTTGTGTTAACTTTGAAAATATCTGGTTACAACGTGACAAAATACTCGTAATTTAATATCCAAATTTCAATTCTAATTAACAAATATCGAAGACATTTCTTTTGGTTCTTTTTGTGTGAACGTAGTTTATAAAATTTTTAAATTAAAATTAATATTTTTTACTTATTTTTATTTATAGAAATATAAATTTACTATATTGATTTTTTATATATTTATTTCGTTATTTAGTTAGTATTTTTATTTTTAGTAATTATTTTTATCGTTATTTTTAAATTTATAATTATTTAAATTTATTTGTTATTTCTATGAATATTATTTATATTTTAATTAATTTATTTTTTCTCGGGATTTATCAATTATTTACACATACATATAAACCTATATCGAATAAAATGCACAAGGTTTTGTAAAGAATTTAAATAATAAAAGATTAAAGGATCACTAAATTTACAACTTGAAAATAAGTTTTGTAAAAATGTTAAAGGATTTGGACCGCAAAACAATATTAAGTTTTTATTAATGTTTAGACCAGTTCTTTTCTGTTTCCTTGCCTGGAGTAGTCTCCACATTATAATGAAATTAAGACCCATTCAGAACATTACATTCTTCTCTAAATGCTTCATGTTGATTATTTTCTATAATTCTGTGAGTTATTTACTAACACAGGTATCAAATTTTGCGGTGAAACTCATGAACTCTTGAACATATTTATTGGTCAGTTTTTCTCTGAATGATCCTTCTTTTTACTGTTATTTTTATTCAGAAGAAATGTTGAAAAGACCATTTTACCAACTTAAAAAGTTTGTTGTATATTATATATGTTTTTCAAATGTGTAATATTCAATCCTCTATATTTAATGGAAACTAATATTTTCATGATAAGGATATTTGAAATTTTCTAAACCTGACAAAGAAAAAATTGTTTAATGTTTAAAAATAATATATAAATATAAAAATAAACAATATAAAAAATAGCAATGATGATCAATTCAACAATGTATGAGGGTTCATCACAAAAGATACCATTTTTGTTATACATTTCGGATACAATCCACTACTGCTTATCCAAAATATCTTACAAAGGTTCCCTGAATATTTTCAGCCACCCCATTACGTTCACTCAATGCAAAAGATGAACATTTCTGTTTACATAAATATGGTAGGGGACAAAATAAATAATTGTAATGAAAGATAATATTGTTCAAATGGCCACCAAAACTTTTTTATAAGATTTTATTCTTCCTTCAAAATTCTCGATAGTTTTCATACATAAATATGGTTCATTTTCGCAAATCACTTGAATATTATCTTTCAACTGTTTAATACTTCGTAGATTGCTTGTGTAAAATTTGGTTTTAAAATAGCCTGAAAGAAAATAATCCAATAGTGCCAAATTGTACGATCTTGGTGGCCAATTGATATCACCGTACGTGAAGATAATTCGGCCTGCAAACGTTGTTTGCAATGAAGACATTGATGTTTTGATAGTGTCATCTTGTATCGTTTTGATGAACTCAAGTTATTTAAATGTATGTTCTCCAAATGAGACCATAGGAAATCGGTTAGCATTTTAGGATATCGTTTCCCATTCACTTTACATGAATTCTCTTCTCCGTCCTCGAAAAAAAAGGTGAAATCACACTTTCAGATGAAAGACTACACGAAATAATAACACATTGTGGATGAATTTGTTCTTAAATTCCTCTAGGCTTATCAGAAGACCAAATTACAACAATTTTGTTTGTCTACAAAGCCAATGAGATGAAAAATGGTCTCGTCGCTGAAAATGATTTTCTGGCAAAAATTTAAATTAACCACTTTGTTTTTTGAGGACAAAATTTTAAGGAAAGAATAAGATCTTGTGAAATAAGTCATTGAATGATATTATTTTTCATATGTAATTGTAATGAGTTTCTTTTTAAATTAAATTAAAGCTTTTGATGTTTTTTAAAATTTAAGTATGATTTCTTCAACAATAAATAATATTCGGTAGCTCTCAGTGAAAGTTAATAGTCAGAAGTATGGGTCATGTAAAAAATCGGTCAACAATATTTAAAAGTTGAATCTCAGATTCATATTTGGAATTCTTTTTCAGTAAATGGTGTTGGTTTTTAAAGAGACTCGGAAGTTATGTTAATGCAGGTTACTTTACAACAGAAGTTGTTAATGATAACAATGTCTTGTGTCACTGTCTTGATTCTCTTAAAAAGAAATTACATTTCTACATGATCTGGCACCTACCAACAAAGCAAAAACAACAATCAATATTTCAAAAACCTTAAAAAAATATTCTGGATTGACCTGGAAATTCCCACGATGCTAATCATATTGAAAATCTATGGGAGTGGATAAATAAGATACTAATTAATTAGACATACTGAGGAAGTTCTATGATAATATATTTCGAAATTATGGTATTCCACAACTTAAACACTGTGCGAGCAGTTAATTGGATCAATACGCATACGAGTTCAAGGAATAATAAAATGAAAAGGTTATGGCACTAAATATTAACAGTTAAATAATTAAATAGTCTAATTTTATTATGTAATTTATCGTGTTTCTTTTTAATACTTATGGGTAATATATATTATTTATTAAGGGGTGAACTTATTGTTGACGGATAAGTTTAAAGAAGGCCGTTCAAAGTCAACTGTGATGCCAGCAAACATTGATGTCATCCGAGAAATGATAACGTTTGATCGTCATTTTACTTACCCCGAAATTCAGGCCTCTTTGAATGTTATTATGACTAGCATATATTCCATATTGCATTTGGCTTTGAAATAAAATGTGTGCCCGTTGAATTCCGCATAAATTAACGAATTTTCAAAAAGTGGCTTTTGTGAATTGGTCAAAAGAACTTTTTAATAAATTCATTTCTGGTTCTTCAACAGTGGTTTAGACCATCATTACAGATGATGAATCTTGGATATATGAGTATGATCCGGAAAATAAACGGCAGTCGTCTTTATGGGTGAACCAAAGCCAACAAGTCATTCATGCTCAAAGCACTTCGAAGCAAATGGTATGTCGCAACTGTGACTTTAGTACTATTAATTCTGCATGGTACACAAACATTTGCTTGCAAGAAGTATTTGGAAAAATAAGGAAAAACAATTCAAATCGCCGCATCATTCTCCACCATGACAATACCAGCTCTTTTCTTTCTTTTTATTCCCATAGTTGAAGTATAAGTTGCGTGGACAACGATTTTGCACATCAGAGGATGCGATTGATGCCTTTAAAGTTCATGTTTCTGAGATACCTAAATCATAATGGGTAAAATGCTTTGAAAATTGGTTCAAGCGTATGCAAAAATGAAGGACAATAACTTGAAAAATATAATATAATGTAATGTAGTGTAACATAATGAATTAATACAAATAAAGTTTGATTATATCAAAATTAAAATTTTTTAGTGGTGGACACAATTAAATATTTACTACTTTATGT
>JBBMKC010234142.1:0-11313 GCA_037834085.1 Bipalium vagum | reverse complement strand
ATGTTTAAGCTAAATAATTTATTTTAAAGGTTAATGTCAATACATAATAAATTTTACTATTTTATTTAAATTGTCACTAGATTATTAATCAAACTGATTAAGTAAAACAAACAGCGAGAATTAATGCAACTACCCAATATGTATGTATGTAAATATAATTTTTTTGGAAATTTCCCGGTTTTCGGATGACTATTCTGTATTATATATCAATCCATGACTTGTCCATTAAACAGAAATCATTAGCTTCTTTTGATGAATATTTGACTTTGGACAATGTTTGGGAGCTTCATTTGCATCTAGTTATTGTGTAGATCGCCTACGATTGTCATATAGGATCCACTTTTAATCACATGTAATTAGGTAAAGATGGATTATTCTTGTTCTGTGAGAGCAGAGTAAGACATACAGGTTTGTTCATATGGATGTCCGTAATTTCATAGTGGATTCAACGGTAAATTTTTTTTACTTTATTTATTTTCCATAAATAGTCCAAAATGGCTAGAATTGAAACTTATAATATTTCTGATAATTCTGCGGTAGATTGGGATGTGTTTCTTTCCACCACACCCTTCAATTCTTCATTGTTTACCTTGGTTTCAGATCTTCCTTGGGACAGATGAGCCATCCCATCTATAATAATATCTCATTATTTAAAAGTATGTACTTTTTGACAATAAATTAAAACAAGAATTATTAATTTATATTAAGAATTCGCAGATACATTAAAGTTTAAAAGTTACATATTAAATCTATGCATTTCATGCTTTAAGACCTAATATGTGGCCTTTCTAAAGATAATAAAACATTTACAATAACTATTTCATGTTGGTTTTTGTTTAAACCATTTCTCAATAATATTATTTAGATTAACGTAACTAGTATTAATTACCTATTTTTCCATGACTTTATTCAATACATATTAAGTAATATAATTTTAATATTTCGTGTATAATATAATTGACAATTCCCATTATATTTTTATACAATGTTTCCAAAATCCATTAAAACAAATTATTGTCATATAATAAAGCTTATTTGCGATGTGTTAGATTAAAACAATTTTTATGTTTACCAAAGTTAATATGTTATCTGTTTTGTATTGATGTATAAGAGCGGTAAATAATTTCAAATGTGATTAGTATAAACATTATTATTTTAATTTTATTTTAAAATATTATTTAATCTCAGAAAAACGCATTGAAATTTATAAAATATTATCAGATGACACTTTTCATTGATAATATTAATATTATTCTAATACTTTTATTTGTATATTTGTGGACTTATTTACTGTTGTGAACGATAAATGTATCCTGTAGTAAAGCATTTGTAAATAATTATAATAAAAAAATTTTTTTTATATTTGCTCGTCCTTTCATTTAACCTAATGTGTAATATCATTACGTATTTTCATATGAAATGCTCAACTTGAAGATATGAAAGTAGGACTCAACTTTAAACAAGACACTAGAGGGTAGTGCACTAATCTTCAAGTGTGGCTAGTGGTTTTCTATAAACTTAGATATTCACACAAAAATCTTCTCGATAGAATTGCGCATTAATAAAATTTAATCGACTTAAATAACTAATTGATTTTGTTTCTTTTTTCAAATGGAAAAGAAATAAACCCAGGATATATTAGAGTGTCTTTATGAGAAATAAAAATAAAGTAAATTTCATTATTACATGATAACATTACAAAAAATAAAATTAAATTCGTTAAAAAGTTTAAATAAACAAACGCTTTTAACAATGATATCAATTTCCGAGTTGTTAGTAAATCAGACATTTCATATGGAAATATCAGGTATATTGAGTTTCTCAAAGGCACTCCATAAAATCCTTTAAAAAATCCGATATCCCATAAAATACCCATTTAAAATATAAATTAATTGTTAAGTATTATAATTAATTAAGTGTAATTAATTGATTAGGTAATGAATTTTTAAATGGGCCTCTTAAAAAGTCCATGAAAAATTTCCCCTAAAATTATTTTTAGCCTAATTAAAACCTATTAAAAATAATTAAAATAATAATGAGAAGTTTTAAAGAGTAATTAAGGGAAAATTTTGGAAGTAAATGGAGAAAATGAAGCAATTAGCTCCCAAAAAATGATCATCAAGAAGCAAATTCTCGAATTTTGAGGATTCTCGTCTCCTAACTGATTAGTGTAGAATCAGTATATAATTAGAAGCATTTTCTCACAATTTCATCCCCAAGAAGCGTGCAAAAAAAGATTATTGTATAATATTATTCGATTCTCAAGAAGACGATTATTCGATTAAAAGATTATTGTTTAACGATTCGCAGAAGAAAATTATTGTTCTTCGATTCGCAAGGAAAAGATTATTGATTACTAATAAGATTATCGTTTATTATTTGCAACAAGTATTTTTAATGTGTTTGCAGTACTGGGCTTATGTTTGAATTCCCCATCAGAGAGTTATCGGTTTTATTTCTTAAACTTCCATTTTTTTGCTTTAATTGATAATTATTATTTTCTTTGTGTTCTTTTTATAATTAGCAATTCAAGTTTGATTTGCGTTCAAATAAACATTTATCATTAACTGTTTGGTTTTGATTAATTCTGTTAATTTTTGATAATTAATATTTCTGGTGATCCTTTTGTTGAATTGACAATTTTATGTTATTTTAGACTTGCAAAATAACTGTCTGGTTACTTCTTGATTGTTACGAAAACGTTTTAGAGATATGAATTTATATTGAGTAATTCGTCGATTAAATGCTGTTGGTCTTTGCTTAAGACGAAATTTTTCATTTAACCATAATAAGATAATTGCTATTCCAGATAATAATATCTTTAAATTTAGGTGAATTAGTTTATAGTTCTTCTGGAATTTATTTCTAATGATTTTTAAAGAAAATTTATAGCCACTGAGGTTTTATGAAAAAACATAAAATCATTACTACCTCCAAACAATAAAAATATTTTTAAACAGAGTTGGCATTTAAAATTATTCTCAAAAAATTCTTAAAAATCAAATAAAAATAGCTATTTAAAACAACATCTAACTCATGATGAAAATTTATAAAATTAAAAAATCCACTTTTAAGGTTTGAAGGTATTTTATTACTAAAAACATTTTTTAATTATTTATATTTATATCTTATATATACGTTCTCAAATATAATTCGACGAAGAGGACTCAACCATTTTACAGTTAGAAATGGTTCAGTTAATACGATCATTTCAATCTAATGATTTGTTAATACGATTTCAATGTTGGGATCTGATTAAATAGTTTTCTTGTTATTTTCAAACCCTTTTCTCCCTTTGAAATCAGATCGATGTGTAATAATTATGTTTCATTTTTCAATAATAGATAACTATTTATATGAAATCCATTGATCTAGATTGGTCTTGCTGTTGGAGATATAGAAGCAGTTCAGAAAACTGCTGCTCTAAAGAGAATCTCCTTACAAATAAATTGGTTATCAGAATTTGAAAATGAACTACCAATAAAGATTAGAAATTGGATGTTCAAAGAAATTTGGGAAGTCTATCCTTTCAGATGTTCTTTGGCTGAAGTCAATGTAAATGATATTTATTACTTAAATAATAAAATTGAAACTTCTCGTTTTCAGCCAGGTGATGCCCAGGTCATTTATAAAAGAAATGAAGTTGAAGAAACTAAAGATTTATCTAACATGTTTGATACTCTCACTATCCATGAAAAGCAGTAAGTATATTCGATAAAAGTGTGAAAATTAAAACTTTAATTATTTATCAGGTATCCAATTAGTTTTCGCGGTTTTTTTAAAAAACAGTATATTTTTTTACATATAATTATTCATTGAAATAGTGCCCATTATATTGTCTTACTTTGTCCCAATGGTGTTTCAACTGGGTAATACCATCTTGTTAGAATTCCATAGGTTTACTGCTGAAGAAAGTGGACATTTTCGCTTTTAGAACTGTTTCAGTTTTGGGTGTCTTTTTCATTAGAGTATTATTGAGATGGATACTACATGGAACTCTGTTGGTGAGAGATCTGGTAAATGTGATGGATGGCATAAGAATGAGTATTTTACGAAACTTTAAAATTAATTATGAAAATTATGAAAAATAAAATAATTGATCTGATAAAAGAAATATTCGAAGTTGAAAAATGATATTCAAATTTTATCAATCTTAAAATAAATAAATAAATTATTTATATGAATATTGGAACTCAAGCACCCAGTCCATCATTTTTCATTTTATGCATTATATATTCATTATACAGTAGAACCGGGATGTAAGAGAACGCAAGGGGACTAAGATTTTTTCTCTTACACTCGGTTTTCCCTTATACCCGGTTCCGGAAGTTATGTAATAATTTTATATCGATAATTTTATACAATAAGTATAATAGAAACTCATACAATATTACTATAGTTTTATTGTAAACCAAAATAATTTGCTATTTTTGACTACAATAGACAAGAGCAAATATTTTCCATCACTCTATTTTCTACAGCCTGAAATTCTACATTGTAATAGACTCGTAGCATTTCAGGAGCCTTAATAACTTCTTGCCAAAGTGGCTTTTTTGGAGATTCAGATTCAATATTCCCCTCCATGTTTTCTTGAGTGTTTTCTCATTTTGAATAAGATCAATGATATTTTCATCACTAAGTTGTCCGTAACAATAAAAATTTTCATCGCAATTGACCCATTCCATAAACTTTTTGGACCTTGTCAAATTTGTATCAACTGCTTTTCTGTTGACAATATTATTTTTGACTCTCTTATATTGGAAGTCTGTTTTACAGAAAAAATTTTAAGTTTGACCAGGCAGTGATTTAATTGTAATTTTTGATTTTTCTATTACATAATGGTTTCCATAACATCCGGGTCTTTTCCGGGTCATTTCATTAGTAAAGTACAGGAAGACGGACTTCAAAAATAATTTATTACATCAGGGTTCTACTGTATATATTTATTATCTAAACAAAAACTAATGATAATTTGGGAATCTTATTATCATAGTTATTCTTTAAATGTTTTTATAATAATTAAACTCAAAAAAGTTATCCCTCATTCTTTGATACTAAGAAATAATATTTTCAATAAAAGGCCAGTAATACAAGCTCGAATTTCGTCTTGTA
Source organism: Bipalium vagum (assembly GCA_037834085.1). Lineage (NCBI taxonomy): Eukaryota > Metazoa > Platyhelminthes > Tricladida > Geoplanidae > Bipalium > Bipalium vagum. Next base: position 6,201 of record JBBMKC010234142.1, on the reverse strand, counting down.
GAAGTGCTACTTCAAGGTAACAAAATAAGAAATATTACAATAATTATTTTAAAAATAATAAATATTTATAGAATTTAAGTCTCAACAAGATGGATATAATGTAAAAATAATTCAAGGATGTCCATTGTCTTGCTTAGAATATATTTCTCAATGATTTTCATTCATTTGAAACAAATATATTAAAATACCAAAACAATTTCAGATCTTAACACTATCAAGCATGAGTTATCAATATATTTTGATCAATTTTACTGACATAATAGATCACTGGGAATGATCATTTATGTCAATACCAAACAATTTGGATATAGTGTCTTCGTTATTATGTACAAGTAACTATTTTCCATACCGGTGTACCATAGTAATCTTCGGACAATCTTAGCTAACACTAATAATTGACTGCGATGGTTTGCGTATGATGGCTTCAATCGATATTTCTTATTTATTTTATCAACAAATATATAATTTTATCTCAATCCTTTATATATATATATATATATATATACTCTTTAACAAAATTATTTTCCCACTGTGTATTTGAATAAATATTACGTTTTACTTTGCCTTAATCATGCTTCATAATAAATATACAACATTTAACTCAAAATACTTTATTGATTCAAACATACAAAGTAAAAAAATAAAATAACAGTTAATACAGTAATAAAACTACTAGAATTAACCCTTCTAGGCAGAGTATCAACTAAACTATCCAGATAAGTCAGTGGAATTTTAAGCCATTCTTCAATAATAAATTGCCTTAATTGTTCCAAGTTACTAGTTAGTGTGTCTCGAGAGTTAATTTTTTTACCTATTTAATCCTAAATCACACATTTTCAATGGTGTTAAGGTCTGGCAATCTGGCAGGCCATGATAAAACTCTAATTCATTGATTTTCTAAAAATCTTTTGACAGTACAAGATTGATGTGCTGGAGCATTGTCATGTTGGAAAATCCATTGGTTTGAGAGATTGCTGTCAGATTCTAAAAATTTTAAAATGGTTCTCCATATACAATATGATTCGCGGTAATATAATTCGCTGCGGCTTCCTTTCCAAAATGCACCCCAAACATGGATCGAACCTTCTCCACATTGAACGACTTGCACAACTAGACCTTTCTTAAATTTTTCTCCTTTCTCTCTCCACACAGTAGTTTAATATATATATTATGAATATATATTATTTGAGCATTAAAAAATAAAATAAATTTAGATACTCAAAAAACAATTCAAAGTGTAATTTACTTGTAAAGTATAATTTTAAAGATATAAATTCAAAGAGGATCATTTGAATTGCTTTCTTGTTTATATTTCTAAAATCAATATTTATATAATATTTTAATGTTTTGATTTGAAGATTGTTAAATGCGATCATTATATAATGTTTTTAATTACATTAATATACATTTAAGCAACCTAGTAAAATTCAATTCATTTTAATTAATTATTATAAACTTTATATTATTATAAAATTTTAATATTTATTTACATCAATTTATTGAATGGTAACATTATTTTAATTACATTTTCCCATCACACTAAAAGTTTTACTATATGGATGATCATATTATTTGCCATTGGTTTTTAATGTGAGATTACAATTTTCAAAATCGCTACATAAATTTTATTAAATTTTCAGAAAGTTTTCTATAGTGGTTATATATTGTTGCATAAATCATTCCTTTTTAGCTCTACCAATGTATTTATATTTAGACTGCATAAGTTATTGATGGATTCACGTCAGCAAACAGATCTTCTAAAATTAATTCTGCAAAAAATGGAAATCGATCCGGATTCTGAAATCAGAGAAGATTGCATTCCAGAATCGGTTCTTTTTTTACTTTTTATCAATAATTTAATAATATAAAAAAAACTATTCATTTATTATTACTATTACATTTATTTATTTAATTAATTTTTAATTATTTATTATTTTTTAAGTATTTTTTTTAATTAATTAAAGTAAAAATTGGAAATTGAAAATGTAGATCAAAATTTTTATCAGTATTAATTAATATAAACAAATTAAAATTTAATAGGAGATTGTTGTCAAATTATTGTTGCTTATTACATGGAAATTATTGAAAACTTATTATAATTATGTGGCCGTTTCATACGTTTCATCCCCATATATATATAAAAGTATAAACATTTATTAAAATCAATGAAATCAATTCGATTTATTTTAATTGTTAATATTATTTATTAAATTATACGAAAATTTAAGTATGATCTTATAATTGGTGTCAAGATGATTAATGATCAACTGGCGAGAGACCTAGCTCGGAATTTCATTCTTTATGAATGCTGAAATGACAAAAGACTACGAAACCAACTTCTAGCAATGATTCAATGTATCCAGAAGTACTGGCTCTCAGACTCTGTCAGCATTCATTTTCCAGATTTAGAGAAGGAAATTTTAATTTGGAAGGCCCTCCACTTTCCGAAAACCTTCTGGTATCAATGAGGACTTACTAAGGAAATTAATTGAAGAAGATCCACACCAAACACTGACTATGATGGTGACCATAACCGGCTTTGATTCAGTGATAATATTCCGTAATTACACTTTCACGATACACTCACATTCATAAAAAACTTTACTTATTAAAAAATATTACGCTAAGGGAAAAGTATTGTCGCTTTTCTATCTATTATGAATTTTTTTTTACTCATACGAGTTCAGATCGAGAGACGTAGAACATCGTTTGTGTATCTGCGAACAACTGCTTCAACCTCAAAGACAAAAATCTTTCTTGCATCGCATTGTAACGGGCGATGAAAAATAGATTTGCAACAGTAATTCTAAGCGGAAAAGATCACGGGGAGAGCCCGGCCATACTTCTACATCGACGGCCAAGCGAAACATTCATGGTCAAAAGATTATGCTATCAATTTGGTGGGACCAGTTAGGTATACTATATAATGAGTTATTACAACTAAACGAAACAATCAAAGCGATCCCTATCAACTCCAATTAATGCATTTAAGCCAAGCAATAAAGGATAAACGCTATATTATACCGAAAGGCGTGATAAAATTATTTTGTTACATTACAATACATTACAATGAAATTAGTCACTACATACATAGAAACTCTTGAAATCTTACCTCACCCGCCGTATTCCTCAGATATCGCTCCTTCTGTTTACCATTTGTTCCTTTCTATGTCGCATAGTCTAGGTGACCAGCAGTTTTGTTCTGATGATAACACCATAAAATAGCTGGATTCTTGGATCTCCTCAAAAAATCAGGACAAAAAAGAATCCCTAACCTACCTGGAAAATGGGAGCAAGTAGTGGAAACTGATGGAAAAGACTTTTAACAAAAAATGTTTAATTTTTTAAAATTTTTTTTGAAAAATATTTTTTAGAACTATTTTGAAAATTGTATAATATTAATTAGAAAATAATTCTTTTGTACTAATTTTAATTTTTAAAATTTTAAATGCACTTTTGCAATTAAATTTGATTGTGAAAATTAGATTAGTAGATTAGTTTGGTACGGCATTATCTAAAAGTAGAATACATTTTCATATAATTAAGCTCTACTATAAAAGATTTTTAAACAATTAACCAAGAATTCAGATTGTTCTTATCATTAGCGGTGAAATATTTTTTTTAATATTATATTTTATTATTTTCTTAATATTATTATTTATTATTTTTTTATTATTATATTTTAAAATAAAATTGTAAAACTATGAAACTATTTTTATTGAAATATTGTGAATCGCTGTATGAAACTGTCTCTCTTTAAAGAATCTGATTTTTATGTAATCACAATGAAAAATACTTTAAGCAAATTTAATCGTAGATATGTATTTCAAAAAATTGGAAGACCTTGAAGACTGCTAAAAATGCTTTAAAGAAATTTCAGGCAATAAAACATGACTCCAAAACTTGACCGTTTCAAACCAATCTTATCAACGCTGCACTATCACAAAACATTCTTGCACAAATTCTTTGCTTTATATAGATTAATTGCATTTGATTCTTTAACATGTGAAATGTCCTTAATGAAATTATTATATTTTTTTATGAAAGTATATGTGTAATTAAATATATTTTAGAAGTGTGAATCAGGTGTGTGTATTGGGACTGTTTCCCAGTTTAATTATTTATTTTATTATTATATTAAATAATATAATTCAGAAGTTGCAATTCTTTACAAATCTTATTTTTATATATTAAATTTTATAAAAAATTAATCATTATTTATATAATTATTTATATTTATATAAATAAACCAGAGGAACAAAAAAGGGAAAATATTAAGATTTGACATGACATTTTTATTTAGGAAAAATATAATTATTTTCAGAAAAATTGAAAAAAAAAATTTGAAAATTTGAAGAGCTACAGAAACACCAAGAAATTCTAATTAAAAAAATTAAGTTTCTAGAAATGTTTTTTAATGAACCAATTAATTAATGGTATCAAAATGAGTGTAAAAATGGTATAAATTTTTGAAAGGTCACCATAACACATAAGTAGACCTGGCAAGGTCTTTTCATGCACATAAAATATCAAATATCAAATCAAATTAAATATTAATGTTTATAATCGTCTGTAATCATTATCTGTAATCTATCATTGTTTTCCATCGGATAATGGGGATATGTTGCCACTCATCTTGTGTCCTCTGTTGGTATTGCTGTGGTTCCTCTGGACTAGTCTGTAAGTGTTGAGTTGCTTTTCTTGAAGGTTTTGATGGGTTCAGTGAGAAGATTCCTTGAAATATAGGTTTGAGGTTTTTCAATTTAAAGTATAGTGCATGATGATTTTTAGAAATCAAGAATTAATATCAGACGTAGGACTAATAAGTAGAAGACTAGTCAACCATTAATGGAATCCATAGATATTAGGGAAACGAATAAAAGTTGAAAAGATGAATCACAAATTTGTTACGCTAATATATTGCTATGAACGCTTTCGTAACACTTAGTTCGTAAAGTTTACTGACCCCTTCACTTTTGTCAAAACGTCTACGCAAATGAATGAACCAAAACAACTACGAACAATGTCTCAAATAATCAAATCTAATCGTTAATTACAATGTTCACAATCACACAATCAAATTTTTTCAATGAGTCTACAAAATCAAAATAAAGAATAATAAGAACCAATAAATAATCAAATACTATTAATTCAATCAAAATTTTAATCAAATGTCATAAGAAAATGTCAAAAAAATTTTAAATTAATTTTTAAACAGGAAATTTAAAAAGAAAAGAAAAATAGAAATCCTCTCAGCGATCTGTCATCGAAATTAGAATAAAACTGAAGGTAACAAAATAACAATAAATTTTTAAGATATAAGTTTTATGCCCTTCTTGTTAAGAACGTTTTCAGTTTTGTAAAAGAAAGAACCAAAGTATCTTTCAACTATTTTCTCACAAAAAACAAATATTGTACTTCTTGTGTAATCTGCCTTGAATTTTTATGTAAGTCCACAATAACAATAAATACAAGATCGGATTAAATTTATATGCTCAGTTTGCAATGAATTGTTTTCGGGACCTGTTTTTAATTTTTAGTAATCATGCCTTTTCTCGTGTTCGGTTTATGATCCAATGGTGATCTGCGACTGACAGTTTTTGATTTTTTTATTTCTAGTGTCAACATTCATTTCAGTTGACTTATTTATATTATTATTTTTCTTAATTTTTCTATATTTGGAAAGTACTAGAGTACTTAAAATATAACTTATTTTATTTTCTATTATAAAACTTTTGATTATTATTTTTCACATTTTTTCTTTATTTAGTAATCTAAGGTTTCTAATTTTAGTTTTACTAATACATTTCTTTTTATAATTTCTTATAATAATAATAGTAATAATAGTATTAATAATTATTGGAAAAAGAGTAAAGACCGACAGTTGTAATCTTTTACAAGAAATAAAAATTAAAATATTAAATGCTTTTTAATTCAATACTCAATGATCACACAACAAATAAATGCTCTTTTTTCACACTACCAAAAAACTGTTTATTGTGTTGGGTTAGCCAAGGACACATCCCTGTAAACACTTGTAAAATCATATGTTAGAGACCGCAATAGGGTCTAGATTAGTTATCATTATTATAGATTAATTATTAAGACCGCAAAAGAGTCAAAATTAAAATAAAATAATAATAATAATAATAATAATAATAATAATAATAATAATAATAATAATAATAATAATAATAATAA
>JBBMKC010234131.1:0-11313 GCA_037834085.1 Bipalium vagum | reverse complement strand
TATAAATCTGTAATCATATCTTTTCTACTTTCATTTATGTACTCCACGCATTTTTGAATTTCAGCCCATAAAGCATCAACCTAAATTTACGTGTTTGCATTAATCCTATCGGTACATCGCATGATGGTGTTAAAATTAAAAGGGTAAGACCAAAAATATCTTCATGATCCAACATCCACCAGTATTTTTCTTTGATTATACGAATTATATCTCGGGCTTGATTAATATTTCATTTTAGAATAGCGCTGTGAAGCGGCGTATCCCCATACTGGTCGGATATGGTAAAAAGAATGGGCAATTGTGTAAAGAGCTGTTCAAATACTCCGTCTTCACTTGACCCATACTGGAAACTACAGCCAATATATCTTGCACAGTTTTGTCATCCCAAGATGAAATATCGGTTATAGGTTGATTTATGCAGTTTATCTTTTCATCTGTTGTTTCCTTAGCTAAATTAACGATTTCATCGGCTTTATCTTCAGAGTCAATGGTAGAAGCGGTATTTGTATTACAATCAGTCGGACTAGTGCTTGGGGAATTGTTTGGTGTAAGTGCTTTATTCGCGTCAAAGACTTCACCTGTGGCAAAAATTAGCATTAAGTCTGGAATCTGTTTTAATATATCCATTCCGAGTACACATTCATGTACGTTATCTTCACCAACTTTGATGTTACAGCTTATTTGATGATTTAATAGTTCAATATTGCAGCTTAATGTTCCTGCTAGATAATATGGCATGTTTCCTATACCTAACACTATTTGTCGAGTATTGTCCATTATTTGTAGTTCATTGGGTGTAAGAATTGATTTTTAAATAAGGGATGCTGTTGACCCTGTGTCAATTAAGGCGAATAAAGAGTGGTTATTTATTTTAATGCGGACATAAGGTCTGTCGTCATTTATTTGACCTTCTTCCAGTCTATCCATTACCATGCACGATGTACTTTGAGATATTCCTAAACGCATCATGATATCATTTTCTTGAATGGATTTTAGAATTTTTGTTAGTTCAGATTGGGATATACAGTTGATCGGTTTGGCAGTCTATCTAGGCTGTTAGTTTGGTGTGTTTGAAATTCTATTGTCTCAATTACAGAGGGTGTTCTTGTTTTCTTGGTAATACTAGTCTTAAATTTATTATAAACTTTTGAGGTGGTACTGTAGATGTCTTTTGGTTCCTCTACATCCCAGTTAGGCCAGTAATCTTTGGGTTCTGTGATGGTAGGTTTTGGTAGAGTTGATCCATTGTCATCGTTACTATTATTATGTTTCCTATGGTGGTGATGCCGGTGCTTTGAGGTTCTGGTAACGGGTTTGTATCTGTAATGGCATTGTTTTCTTAATAAATCAATGTCTTTTCGATGTTTTTGTGCAATTCTCGATTGGCTATCGGTGGACATATGGCTAAGACTAATTTCCACGAGCATCAAACTACTACGATAGATATAACGAAATTTTATGAAACATTTAAATTTACATAATATGTATACTTCGATTTAACGAAACTTTGATATAACGAAGTAATTTGATCGGTCCCTTGAAATTCGTTATATCGAGATTGAACTGTACTTTTAGCATTTTAGTGTGGATTTCGGGAACCGTTAATCCTTCCAAAACAAAAAATTTGATTACCGCACGATTTTCTAATTTTTCCATACTAAAAAAAATGTCTAATCAAATTGAATCATGTGTCATATAATAATTATAAAGTGATGTATTAAAACAAAGTTTTTAATGTGTTATGCTAAAATATGGTATATTGAAATAGCATAAAAATATTTGACCTTACATTGTTTTATATGTGCTGCTTTCAGAACTTTTCACGCAACCTATAATAAACAATAATACTATAAATTACGTACAAGAAATGGTCACTAATGGGCATAAATGTTTCTTTTTTGTATAAAAATATGTCTACTTCTTTTTATGCAGATAATTTTGCTGATTTGGTTGTGATCACTCAGGATCTGCGTTAACTTAATTATTTCTCGTAGTGACTGTCGTTTTATTTTCTTGTGTGTCTTGTCAGCAAAAATGCTGAATTTATATATAATTTTTATCAACAATTTTATATTTAGTAATTAATATTTATTTAAAATAATTAATTAAATTTGTGTTATGATAAAACTTACTAACAATAACTATTCTGTATTTAATTTTCTTATATAATCTATTTTTATTAAGTTCTACTAACCATATTATTTTTTTGTTTTAATTTATGTACTTTTATGAAATAATAATAACAACAATATTAAAGATAATAATAATAAATTAATATTTCATGTAATTTAATTTTTATTATATATACCTAATTAATTATATGTTTTTAGTCACACAGACTATAAAAAAACAATAAATGAAATTTCTCAGAATTTTACATGGTAAAGTATATATTTGATAAAATTTTTTCATAAAAACTTCAATTTCTTCCAGTTGATCTTTTACTAAAAATTTTTTTAAAACTAAAATATCATTAAATTTTTTTGTTGAATTATTTTTAAATTCATAATCTTATTCTACCGGTTAGTTATTTTGACAATTGAACTTTTGGAATAATACATTTGGATAAAATAAATTTTTTATTAAATACTATTTACAATAGATTTATGTCATTTTAAACAACCAAGGTATCTAATCAGGATATTGATAAAATACCAAAATGCCACAATAAGATAAATCTATCGAACAATGTGAAATAAAAATTTGAAAAATTATCACCAATATATCTTTCATTTGCTAAAATTAACAAATTAAAAATAATATACAAGAACCACAAAACAAAATACGATTTATTGTTAGAATAGTTTTAGGTTTTTGAATCATCTACATGTCATTTTTTTCTGTTATCTGGTCACTGGGTAACTGAGATTCCGTGTCTTTTACCAAACTGGAGTGTTGAGTAGTTTCAGAAATAAAATCATTGCTATTTTTGCTAATCCCTGTTGTATCAGATAATTCGAGTGAAGGTTCCAAAAACAGCTCTCTAACTAAATCAGGAAGAAATGTTGATAATCGATCACAAGTGAGCTTTAATAATTTTCCAGACTCATTATCACTTCTAACTAATATCGCACGATCCTGAGTATACATAACAAGTAGAACATTCTTTAAGCTTTCTCGTACTGCATCATCCTAAACAAGTCAAAATAAATTTCTAAGTTTGCTTATACAGGTCTATAATCGATATTTAACATGTTAGAATCATTGTTAAATTCTTATTTTCAAAAAATTAAAACTAATGAGGCAAATAATAAATACAATATCAAATACTCAATTTACCAGATTTTTATTATAAAATAGAAACATTAAAAAATAATGAATTGAATATTAAGTACATTTCAATATATATTATTTTTTGAGAAAAAAAAATAAAAAAAATAGACTGTTCAATAATTTCATATAAAATTGTGAACGGTTTTAGTGTAATAATAGTTTTGTATAAAAACCAATGAATAAAAATTCTGATTTATCAACATAACAGAGTAATTACCAATGAATCAGAATTATTGTTGGCCTTCATATAAGAGTCCATGTATTCGAGAATTGTCAACCAGAGAGCAGTAAATGTGGATAATTCATGGAGTGGACCCAGATGCTGCAGAAAAACTTTCGTTAAAATCTGTACAGCTCTCATTCTTGGATCTGAATTCTCAATCTGATTATAAATGCTACTGGTGGAATTCTGGTGGTTTTTAATGTTTTCGAGAAAATTGGACAAAAGAGGAAACAATACCTAATTATCCAAAAAAAAAAATTGTATGAATTATGAAGAAATACTTTAGCAAAACAATCTTCCCAATGTGCTCCAGTTAAGAATGACAGAACAGGTGACAAAAGAGATCTCTGGAGAAAAGTCATGGCAATCGTTCGAACTTCAGGTCTGATATCACAGCACAATCGTGCCATTCCTTGTAGCAAAGGACACCAACAATTCTTCCACAATCGATTATATATCTCGGTTTCGTTAAATTCAGGTTTTGTATTGTTCCATTCGAAATAAATTTTAGCTGCACGGACATGGAGAGTATGCAACAGATCCAATAACTGAATGTATATATAAATAATGAAATAAAACAGAAGTTAATATAAATAAATGAAAAACGCAAGCAACCCCACACCAAGTGATTATAATAGAGAAAAGCAGAAACTAACGTTTTCATTTATAGATCCATTATCAATCTATAAGTTAATGATAAGTAGACATAAAAACCTAAAGATAAACATATTGAAAATCATTACTTGTGCGGAAATTTTAAAATGTGAATCATTTTCAGAATCGATATCGCTATACGGTTCCTTTGTCAACTTTGTAGATTGAGTATTTTTCTTTATGCTACCACTAACATTACTAGATCGATTTTTTGATGATTTACTGATATCTTGCTGCCTTTGACTGACACTAGGATTACATGACATTGTGTCTGATGAAGTTTTTTTAGTCGTTGAATATTTTACACAAGCCTCGGCGAAAACTCTTAATGTGTGGACACATGGCTAAAAACCAATAAATTATTATCAGTAGTATGGTTATTAGTATTTATAATAATTATTATTATCTTTATTATTATAATTATTAGTACTTCGAAATTAGTCGGCGTTATATGAGCCGGGTCTCTAACCAAATACGAAAGAATTTCGCAAGATTTTTCGATTGCCAACGGGTCTTTGAATGCAAAATGAGCGGTTGTAAGCACAATATTAAATTGATTCACCAATGGCAGAGGATATTCACTGTAGAGCTTTACACACTCACTGCTCTGATACTGTCCAATAAGATCTAAATTAATGTAATGTATTCAATAATAAAATATTTCATAAATCAAATAATATAAATACTGGTTGTTTCATAAGTCACTTTAAATAAAGTAAGTCACCTAGCTTTTGAAAGTGGATTGTTTTTTTTTAACTAATATTTGTCATTTCATTATGAATAATAAATCAATATTTAATATATTCGTAGCTATTTTTTTCTTAGATAAGGCATTTCTTTGGAGAACAGGATTTTTATTATTAATTTTTTTATTCAACTGGTGAAAAAAAAACTGCTGCTCTACATGGTCTAATAAAGGATCTCTTTTCAAAAAATTTAAGGAAACAGTGATATTGATAGGAAAAGACCAGGATCATATAAGCAAAATGAACGACGTGCATTCGTGCAAGATACTTTACAAACCAGTGCATCAGAATTGACCGTACTTTTACAAGAATCTCAAATGAAACAAACATCTTTCACATCAGTGTGTATTAAAAACCTCAGACTGTTTCCCTACAGAAATTTACTATGCTACAGAACCTAAAATTAACTTATGTTCCTCTCTGACTTTACCAAGTGGAAATGTTGGAAAAAATTATTGACTAATTTGGAATAGTATTTCAATTGAAATTAATCAATAAACTAGGTCTTAATTACAACTTCTATATTTCTATTCGTGGACTCCTGAAAATCATTTGAATTAATGTTTTGAATAAAATTACTTATTGAATTAATTAACAATAATCTTAACTTGTAAACGATCTAAAAACAATAAACTCTCCAAAGGTGTTATTAAGGCAGTTACTGAAGAATTTAAAAGATGCAATAAAACAATTTCGCGTATCTGGTTCAGAGCTAAAGAATGTGTCGATCAAGGTAAAAATTTAGCCGATGTTCGCTCAAAAATTAAGAGCAATTCTGGTCGCAAGAAACACATGCTGAGAAACACTAAAACACAAAATTTTAGCTATTCCACAACGACAAAGAACCACAATGAGATTAATATCAGGACGAACATCAATATCATTGGGAACACTATCAAATCTAAAGAAAGAATGCGCATTAAAATGGCATACTAATTCCCTTAAACCTTTGTTAACAGCTGACAACAAAAAAGATCGCTAACGCTTTGCATTATCAATGGTGGATACAAATGAAAATAAGTTCAAGTCAATGTATAATATGGTGCATGTGAATGAAAAATGGTTTTATTTGGCGAAGGATAAAATGAATTTCTATCTGATACTCAATGAAAATGAACCACATCGCCATGTGAAAAGTAAACGCTTTATTTCAAAAGTAATGTTTCTTGCTGCCATGGCACAGCAACGTTGGGACTTTTGTCGGAATAGAAAATTTGATGGTAAGATTGGTATTTTGCCTATTGTAGAATATGTTCCTACAGAACGTAGCTCAAAGGGACAATTGTAACAAAACCAATTGAAGTAAATAGAGAGATTTACACTAAGCTTATAACTGAAAAAGTGATTCCTGCAATCAAAAGCAAATGGGCAGAGAACAACATATCCCCGCAAATAAAGATTCAACAAGACAATGCTTGTTTTCTCATTGTTGATGACAAAATCAACATAGATGGGTGGAATATTTCCTTAATGTGTTAATCTCCTAATAGTCCAGGATTTTCAATACCAACACTCTCCAAAGAATATCGATGAGCTCATTGATATAGTTCAAAGTTCCTGGGAAGAGCAATCGATGGAAAAGATTGAGAATATATTTTGACGTTCAAAACAGTTCGTATCATTTTATTGGAAAAAAAGGATTCAGTACCAGTTCTGCTGCAGTTGAAATATGTGAAGTAGAAGGAGACAAATTCATCAGTTAAAGCGCAGATATCAAATGGTGGTACATTGTATAAAAGAATTAACTGGGAAATGGTTAATAACCATTAAAGTCAACGGATTATATCTTGAAGACTGATTCATGTTGTATTAGGTAATAAATGTCCCAATAAATACTCGTTTTGATTTCATACCACGAACTTTTGGGAGAACCTGATACTAAATTTGTTATGGATTTTATGAGGAACTTATTACTTATTATTTACTGAATATTCGATCTGCACATAAATTATTCTTATTTTTAACAAAAAGTTTAATAAAATCTATTATTTAAACGTCTATTTTGTTAAGAACAATATTTCTCTAAACGAATCTTGTTTTACAGTGAAAAAACGATAATCCATTCCTTTTCAGTCACCAGATTTATATCTTTACTTTTTTAGATGCAACCTATTTTATATTTAATATGAAATTTTTCAATAAATTTGAATTTTAAAATCTTATTCAAATTATTTTCAAATACATATTGAAAAATAAATATCGAAAATCCACAAGAAACAAACTAAGATTAAGTATATCAACTTCTGTCAAAGTTACTGAAATTCATGAAGCTAAATTTGAAAAATAATTCAACAATGAATTTCTAATTTAAGAAAATGTAAAAAGAATATAATTACAAAAAATATTTATTAATTAACAAATTAATTATTAAATAAACAAATAGTTTATTTATATTAACTACAGAATTTTATACAGAAAACCACTATTTAAAAATGTGAATAAACAGATAAAGTAATTTTCTTTTATTTTAAACTGAATTTAAGAAATAAATTTAAAAATTCATTAAAATCATCAAAACATTTTATAATTAAATAATAAATTATTAATATCGGTATTTCTATTAAAAAAATATATTTTGTTAATAATATAGATTGAATTCTTCAAATAATATCATACCAATGCTTCGATTTTTATTACCAGTTTCCATATCGGGCGAAACCAATAGCCATTTTGCAGAACTATCATTGATTGAGTTTTGATTTGTTGTTTTATATAGTTCACTATCGCTCGTATATCCTCTTGCTTTTTCATAACAGTTAGAGCTTTTATCACAATTTTCCAGGCATAACTTATTGGAAATATCATCAGCACTATTATAAACTTCATCATTTGTACATCCATTGTCAAATTCTTTAGAAAAATCTTCGTGATCTGTGGTAATTAAAATTCATATGTAAAACTGATTGAATTTTTGAAACCTATTTACCTGGACTTGATTTCAATAATTTTATTTTCTTTAAACTGGCGATTTGTTTAGTTTGTAACTTATTGACAATTTCAGCTTTATAAATTGGATCCAATTTTGTGCCTGCACCACAAATCTCAATTAAAGTCAGCAGTAACTTCCAATCTTTTTTCGAAGGAATATTAGCTGCATGCATGTAGATCAAATCGTGCAATCCACATACCACATGGAGATTAACGTGTTTCAAAACACTGGTTTTCGTCAAAGCCAATATTTCCAAACAAGTGAAAACCTTGAAAATCAAACCGTTTCAAAATAAATTATTAAAAATCCGAAAATTTTTTCTACAAAACATCCAACCTGGTCCACATCCTCCTGTTTTCTAAGCAATTGTATCGTTAATCGGAGACATGCAACTACAGTTCTTTCAAGTAAAAAGTCTGGTCTAACCGATCCAATTAAGACTGTGTAAAAGTGTTCGTGAATTAAAGATAAAAAGGAACTGATTCGATCACTGTTGTGTAACAGTACCCTCATCATTAATTCCAAACAGAACACTCTCGACTGCTCATCCCGTGAATTACTGTCACAAGCAATCATATTTGACGATGGATTACCTTTTTGCGTTTGACGTATAGAGGCTGTTTTCAATAATTTTTCGTCTCCTTGTCGTGTGCCATTTATAAGCGCCTATTTTTAAAAACAATTGATTAATTTTAAACTTGTAACTTCAAAGAGTGAAAATTACATTGATAAACTCCGTTAATGAAGCTTCCTTTAAGAAACGTGTTTCCTCTATCAGTGCTAAAATAGAACACTCATTGATTACATTTAAAGCTTCATTTTTTGTTATTTCATCTTCCTGATTCCTTAGGCCAGTCGAATAATCAGAAGAAGTGAGTGAATATATCCAATTCATAACACTGGTTCCCTCCTGTCTATTGGACAAAAATAAATTATGTTAGATTAATCTGAACCAATTTTCAATAATAATATTTTAATTATCATTAACCAATAAGTAAATCCATAAACGAAAACAAGTAATATATTTTAACGTCTGTTAATATAATATGTCAGGTTTTGCAAAAATTTTGTTTCGCATTTTCACAACAAATGGAAATAGTTTATTTTTAGTAGCTCTAAATTAATTTTCCATTATCTTATTGATATACTTTAACAGTGGTTTTAAATCTATTGAATGGTAAGATTTTCTTATGAATTGTTTTAATTTTCAGCAGTAATTTAAAATGCAAGATAAAAATACGCATTTTTGATATTTAGGGGAAAACGTGCACCACCGTTTATGGTAAAAAATAAATCAGGCTCGTATTTTCTTTATAATTTTATTATAACAGAATTAAAATAATTAAAAAGAAATAACATTTAATTATGTTTGTGAGTAAAACATATGGAAGTGCCTTTAACTTTTACTTAACTGCTGTAAACTTTTCGTGAAATTAGATCCCACTTCTGGTACAGGGATTGTTTAGGTGACATCAAACTGTTGTGTGGTCTACTATAGACCCTAGCCTCCAATATTGAGAACCTGTTGTAGTCCGTAGAGTATGGTGACCATTCCTCAGATTTGATAAAATCCAGGAAATTAGATTTGCATCAATCTTAAGTAGCTTTCGGCCTGTGGGATGGCCGCTGAGTCCGATTGAAAAGTCAAATCATCATCACTCATATGTTGTTGGACCCTACAATCACAGCCTCCAAAATATCGCAGTGATACATTTCTTGGTTCATTTTGACTTCGTTATCCAGGAAAATTAAAGGTGTTTTGAGACCTTCATGACCTAGCTCCTTGTAACGATTACATAGGAAATGTTTATCTTGTATGTAAGTAACATGAGCAATCGAGCGATTTTAATTTGACCTTTTCCCCTTTTATGCATTACCAAAATATCAGATCACTCATTTGTCATCTATTAACAAAAATATTAAGAAATCAATTAAAATTAATTAATATATTCGATAGATAGGAATTTGTATGTAACTTTGATATAAAAAATATTCACTCAGTTAAACAAAGAGCTTGTATAACTTTTTGAAGTTTGACTTGTTCATTTTGAAACAACCTGTACAAGATCGTAATCAGTCGATGAAACTAAGCCTAATTAAGTTTCAAATTTAAGTTTAAGTTTAATTAAAAATGCTTAATCTAATTTATTTTAAATTGAAAGGTAAAATTCAAAAAATCAACATTTTACTCAGATATGCATAAAATTCGTCTAAATATTAAATCCGGGTTAATGTTAAAATAATTTTAAAATAACTTGGCTAAAGATTTTTCTTCTTCAATAAGTGAAATCATTTTCGCTTTGGAAATAAAATCATCAACTTCCATAAGACTTTTAGACAAAAGTTTCGCTTTAAAAAGACCCAATAAACAGTCTAATAAATTTTTCCAACCATCTCTCAATATATCTCCATGTTTCTGCGCAATGTGAAACATTGATTTTGCAGCAAGTTTAGTTTTTTCATTTTTACCAAACGCTTCAACAGTCTAATCAAAATATGAAATCTATAAGAGTTTAAGTAAGTGGAAACAAAAATCACCTCTTGTGGTGAACAAAAGATTGTATATTTTGAAATGTAAATAATGATCTTATCCATGATTTCGCTTATATTATAATATGATGCGATTGATGCACATTGGTGGAGTCCATTAGTCATGCTTTGATTTATTATAGGGTCTATTTCACCTTCAAAAGCATATACAAATGCATTGACAGCTGACTTCCAAATTAAATTAAACAACTCGTAACCATAATTTTTAAAATTCGCACAACAATATGTAGCGTTTGATGAGGTACATCTTCTTAATAATTGCTATAAAAATAATTAAATATTTAAAAACTCAATAATTTTATAAACATACTCTCCACAAATAATTATCTTTGATGATCCCCCTCTGTTCTGTTGGCATTACTATCTCTTCTGTTCTGATTGCTTCGTAAACTTTGTTTAAGGTATCTTCATCTATGTTTCCAAGATACCTACTTTTATCAGACTCTAAAATAAAAAGTTTAAATATATTTAAAAATTCACTATAGGAATAATACTTTACCTATGACAATGATTTCAAAATTATATTGATTATTGAAATTTTTTAAAATATATTTTTTCAATATAAATTAAATTGAGAACATCGAAATTTCATATAACATCAAAATATCTTTCGCACTAAAAATTTTTACTCTTAATATAATACAATTAACCCGCATAATACCACCTCGTTTATCGTTTAATATCGCTTAATATCACGACCTGTTTAATATCACGGTACAACGAAAAACATTTATCTAACCCCAATAAATTAATAGACTTGCCCGCTTAATATCACCTCCTTTATATCCAATTTCGTTTAATATCACAAATTTTATATTTGTTTAAAAAATAGTAACTTTTGAAAACTATTTTAAATAATTTGTAAAAAGTAAGTTAATTTATAAAATAAATTAATTAATATATTGTGTAGGATGACTGGAAAAAAGAACCGTGTAGAA
>JBBMKC010234120.1:0-11315 GCA_037834085.1 Bipalium vagum | reverse complement strand
AGATCGATATTGGTTCAAAAAGATGAAACAAATCAGTAGCACTTTGAAAAACCAGGTATTATTTCAAAAAATAATTAGTAGTATATATATTTTTAATTTTTTAATTACATTAAATAAATAAATAATAATAAATTAATTTTTACTATTTCACTAATTATAATTATGAAATATATTTATTTTTCGAAAAAGATTAATTTGTCAGATTTTCCTAAATCATTTCAAATTTATAAATGTACGAAAAATCCATTTATCTTATATGATAATTTTACCAAAAATTCTAATTAATTAAACAAATTTTCAAGATGGAAAAATTTTTCAGTAACTATTAAAACAAAATTAAAAATTAATATTACTGATTAATAATGATTGATAATGCCAAAATTTCAATTTTAAAAATTTAATTTCTCTAAAAGATTTTTTTTTCAAAAAAATTTCAACTTCTTAATCATCGATATAATAAGAAAATATATAAATAAAAGAAATATAAAATGTCATTTATGGAATTCTTTTCTTTAAGTGAGTGTTAAAGAGGCAAACTAAAGTACAGAGGCATCCCGGTCTTTGTAAGCGCAATACCTTTGTCTGATTGTTGAAATTGCCGTTGGATTCAGCTGCCACTAAACTATTTATCCTTAATTACAATATGACTTTCTTATCAAATATTGGAATCAGCAAGTCATGATCCCATTGAATCTGATCCCACCATTCTGTATCCCGGGTTTTATCTCTTTTATCGTTGTATAATATTCGACAAAAATACATTGTGAATGTTAAGTGTCTTCTATATACCTACAAAGATACTAAATAAAACCAATAAAAATAATTAAATAAATATTATATCATAATATTTTAAATTTTATTAATAAAATAATATTAAGATATTCTAATAATGTAAAATAATATTTTTTATCTTTTATTTTTCATTTATTTATTTATAAAAATAATATGGATGCTATTTTTTAAAATCAATATTTTATTAATTTATTACATAATTAATTCAAAGTAAAAATAATTAAAAATATATTGCTCAATAAAATCATTAGTGAAACAAATGTTTATCCTTGAAGAATTAATTTGTCATTCTTTCTGAATTCAAAGACTTTATAATTATCAAATAAAATAAAATTTATATTATTTTTTATTGTTTTTTTTCTATGTAGAAGAAAGGTTACAATTTACTAGTGCTTTCCAATAACTTAGTTAAATATTATAGATTAAAATAAAAAAAAACAATTTAAAAATCTTGAAACAAAAAAAATCAATTCAGGAAAAAAGTTATATATGCAAAAATTATGAATTACTTTTTGTCAATTACACACTGAGCTATAATTCTTAGTTAATTAAACTCATGTTGCAATAATAATAAAAGGAAGTTTGAAAACATTTGGTTGGAAGATGTTGGAACAACACACCAACACATTACATTATCTGACTTTCACTTGTTTCGCTCAACGCAGCATTCCCTTGCTCAGGACACATTTAAATCTGACAAAGTCAAAAAATTAGATCAGAGGGTTGTTTCAAAGTAACAAGATTTCTTAAACTAAGGAATCTTTTTATTCAAGGAAAAATTGTTAAAGGTGATCGCTACCAATGGAACTTACTTTGAGTGAAATAAATCTTCCAATACTGTTAAATGAACGAGTTCATTTTTAAATAAAACGATTGAAATTAATTCCCACGCAGAATATGTAAACTGTGACAATTGGAATTAAGTATCATCATCATTAAAGGAAGTCTTATTATTTAAAAAACAGTTACGGAAAATTGCCATCAGATAAACCCATGTTAACAGCATATTGCAATTATACTTTTATAATTGCCAAAGATGTGCCAATTTTGCATTGTCAAAGTTGGAAACAAATCTTTGAGATTTATCGAAAGAACTTGTTTTTCAGAAACTGTGTTGATCGTTCTTGACCATCAGAAACAATTCTTTGGAGAGTGAATAAAATCTCAGATTTTATTTTTGAGATTAATTCAACAAAAGGGAAAAATCAGTTTTTTTACGATTATTATGTTTAATATAGTGTAAGTTGGGTTTAAGTGCTCTGGTCTTTTCCTGATTTTCTTATTTGAGAAATTAAATTTTCATTTTAGTTATCAGTTGTTTTAAATTTGCTTATGGTGCATTTCATTGGAGCATCCAAAATGTCAGTGAGCATACAATGCCACACATTTGATTTATAATAATTGATTATCGATGACGTCTGATGAAGTACCATAATTTATACTTCAGTGAAAACTTACCGCTGTAGACTTTATCAAACCAATTTCGACAATACCGTTATTTTAAGACTTTCACATTGTACATATATATTGTATATCACGAGCGTGTTCATATTTTCTGTGGCACCACCTTAATAAAGAAAAATGAAAAAACCAATGAAGACATTAACTTACTGATTGATGTTCAAATATATTGATTTTTTCCAGTAACAGTTAAAACAAAGATTATTTAAATCAAATAAATTTGAGTAAATTTCTTTAGAGCATAAGTGAAAATTACCCGGTTGCCACTCAATATTTAAAAAACGTTACGTTGGTTTGTGATTAAACTAAATAATAAAAGAAATAAAAAAATATTAAATATAATAATATGAATAAATAATAATTAAAAATTAAAGTCACCTTAATAAGATATAATATATTTAGAAACTAGATGATATTTGATAATTCTGGGTTTGCCATTGTAGCTCTTCTACATCTTCCATATTCCCCGGAGAATATTTGTAATATTTATTTCAATGTTATAAAATAATAAAAGTGAAAAATGTAAATTAAAAATCGTTAATTTTAAAGTATAAAGTAAAAATGTAAAATAGTTTTTCAATATAATTAATAAGCATTCCTCATGTTTGTTATTTGAATGTCAAATTGTCAGATCTCTGTGATTAATAATTTTTCCTTATGACATAGCTCGAGACTGGGTCCTTCGTGGAGACACCATTAGAAAAAAATACCAGTTTACCTTTAAAATATTTTTAATTATATAATGTTTTTCATTCTGTATGAATTTTTAAACACGTGTCTTATTTCATGAAATGATTAAAACAAATGTAAAAATAATATTATTTTTTTCATTTAATACACGTTTTATTTTTATCTGTAAATTGTTATTTTATTATTATAATAATGATTATTATAATTATTTTTTATTTTTATTATTATTATTATCATTTATTCATTATTATTAGGAGCATAATTGTTATTATTAATATTTTAATTATTAATATTTTATTTATTATTTATTATTTATTGTTATATTATTTGTTATTAATTATTATTTTATTTCTTTTTAATGATATTTTTAATTTTATTAATATTTATTTTTTATAAATATTTTTATAATTAATATTTATATTATTTATTGTTTTATTTATTTATCTTTATTATCATTATTATATATTTTTTATTATTTTTTTTATCATTTATTTATTATTATTATGATTTTAATTCTTATTATTAATATTTTATTTATTTTTATTATTTATTATTTGTAATTTTTATTAATTATTATTATTATTTTTTAATTAATAATGTTGATGAATATAATTTTCACTTTTCTCGTCGAAAATATAATAATCAATGAAATCAATTGGACAAAATATCTTTTTTCTTTTTTTTCATCTTATTATTTTTCTATTAAATTAACTGATTAACTGCATAAATAATATTTTCTCTCTATAACGGTTCATTTTTTGGATATTATTGATAAATAATTCTAAATAAAATTATTTATGCAAGCTTTCCGAAAATTTAATATTAAAAAGTATTTTGCAGTCGTCTTTGACGAAAAAAAAAACGTTTTGGAAAATTTCAAATAATTCCCAATCTTTGTGTTTTACTACACTCAAAAGCAGAATACTTCAAAAGCAAAACACTCCTCAATTATTCTATGAGATAATTACTGAATAGATATATCGTCATTGGAATAGATATATAATGTACGATAAAATATGTATAAATAAATAATGTAATTGTATTTGTTTATTTTTTTAATATCATTTACGTAATGGTAATTATTATCATTATTATTTTCTATCATAACATCATTTGGTCTTATTATCATTTTGTCTATGATATTATTTACTTTTATTCTTCAAATTATTGATTTTATTATTTATATTTTCTGTTTTCTATTTGCTAAGTTTCATTTTGTGCTTATTATTTAATATAAATAGTATTATTTTTTATCTTCTTGTTTTTATCAAGGCATTTATATTTTGTGTAAATTTTTGTTTATAATGAAATATGTTTTTTTATAATCACTGAATAATAATAAAGAATTATAAAAATCGCAAATACATCTTTTTTGTTTAGCTAATAAGAATGAAAAATATCGATAGTGAAATCTCACTATTTTTCAGGACAATGCTCTACTTCGCTATTCTTATTTCATAGAGCAGAATGCTATCAAGTGTTTCCCACAACTACCTTACTTTTCTGATATGAACCTGATATATTACTTCAGAATTAAAAAAATAAAAATATTCAGATCCGCACACGAAATAAAAATGTTATTGGAATAGTTCTTGGAGAACAGACAACATACAATCTGATTCGTGAGTTGAACCGATTTAGAGACGATCTAAACAGTGTCATTTTATATGATGGTGAATATTTGAAGTGAATATTGGTCATAAATGTTGTCTTTTTTGGAATAAATGTAATCTAATCTAAGGTATTGATTAGTTTCCATGTGTTTAAGTAAATTTTAAAATCAATTCATAAATTTTATGAAGGTCAATTAAATAGCTTATATTATCAACCCAGTTAACAAAGTTTTATATTAAAAATATATCATTTGAGCAACCATTACTGTTTTGCTATAATTTAAGAAAAACTAATCAGAAATCTATTGATTATTTTATACATTTTTAGTGAACACTCTCAATATGAATATATAGGAATTGATTTGAGAATATTCGCTTTGATGTACAATACAATAAGAATTGAGAATAGCTAAGCGAGTTTGAAAAACAATGGTAAACAACAATCAATGAAAAGTAATGGTGACAACCCCAATGTGGGCAAATGTTTACTTGATGATCTTAAAGCCAGGAAAATCATTATAACATGATTTTGTATGATAAACAAGGTTCAGTTCATTATGAGGGAAATATAAAGCCGAAAACATTGCCGTTGATGTCTACTGTACTCAGTTATCCCCCAGTGAATCAAAGAGTAAGAGACACGAATATAGTACCAACTAAGAGGAAATGAGTTATTGATATTGTTATTAATGAAGTAAAATGATTTTCAAAATAATGTGGAATTTAAATATTCCTGGATCCTATTAAAACAAAATGTCTTCTCTCAAATATTTGTTAAACATCACCCAATGATGAAAGTTGATAGGTTCACGTGTGATGCTCAAATTTTACAGATATCAAAATTAAAAAAATAGAATAATAAAAATGTTTATAAAATTTTTTAATGAAAACTTTATTGATTATCATCAAGTTAAAAATTACAAAATTAAAAAGCAAAAAATACTTTTCCCTTTTAGGGAATATATTTTTTTTGTGAAGAAACATCGAGACATATTTTTCAAATTTATTAATGATAACAACTTTTGCCTTTGAGAAATATTAATTTATTTTTAATAATATAAAAGTTTTCATTCAAAATTCTGTAAAAAATAAATAAATATAAGTAAATATTTGATTGGGAAAAAAAGTGCTTTCTCAGTGCTTGAGAATTTGATTCATATATTTTTATTAAATTTAAATAATTCTGGGAGCAATGTTTTCCAAAAAATGAAATTCAGTTTTTATTTTACTAATTTTATTTCTGTTTTTTTTTGAGTGGTAAATAATAAATAAATATATAAATAAAACAATAATAAAAAAGAAAATTTTAATTATTCCTTTTATTCAGTAGAATAACTTCTTTATAAAAAAACTAGACTTGAAATGAAGAGAGAATTAATTTTTAAAAATCATCAGGATAATAATATTCATTATAATAATAAATAATAATAATAATAATAATAATCATCATAATCATAATCATAATCATAATAATCATAATAATCATAATAATCATAATAATCATAATAATCATAATAATCATAATAATCATAATAATCATAATCATAATAATCATAATCATAATAATCATAATCATAATAATCATAATCATAATAATCATAATAACCATAATCATAATAATTATTATTTTAATATAAATAATAGTATTAATTGTCATAATGATATTAATATTATCCTAAAATCCCGTATATAAACCGCAGCCTATCTTACAAAATAATCTAATTTTAGAAATAACATTTATTGCGACCTATCTATAAGTGCGGCTTATCTAGAGTTTTAATAAAAATTTTAAACAAAACAGAACAAGTAACCTATCATAAAAAAACTAACTATCACACATTACTTAAGTAAGATGTGTAAAATGATAGAAATAAACAAATAAAGTTTATTCAAAACAATTCTTCCTCGGTTGATCTACTAAATGAATCCATTTCAAATTCTTAACTTTGTTCTTAAATTCATCAGTATGATGATATTCAGCAGAATCAAGAATAAGCAAAGATTGAATAAAGAAAGAGTCAGCTCTTTTTTGCCAAACTTCATGATTCAATTGTTTCATAATTTCACCCTTAACCCACCAACTTGAATTCACTTTAACAATAATTCCAGTTGGAATTTTTTTATTTTGGAATGTCTTTTGGCAAATTTTGACCTACTGGTATTTGGAATTTCATAGATAGCCCGTTTCGCCTCATGAAATTGCTAAATAAAAATTAAAGAACCGGGATCCAGCTTTAAATATTGCAGCTTTCTCTGAATCTAATTTTTGCACAGTCAACAGTGTTTTTTTCTGATTAAAGCAACTGATACCTGCATTCCTATTTTACTTTCGTCAATAATCAAAGCTTATAGGTGTGCTGCTTATTCTGCCCAAAATACATTTCTGTGTCTTCTGTGAAAAACTATGTGGATTTTGAAAGAATAATAATTTTTTGCCTTTACTCCAATTCCGAACTTGTCTTTTGTCAACTTCATAAAAACTGGAAGCCGATCTATTAACGTGCTCTTCAGCATACTTTATAATAGTAAGTTTTTTTTCGTGTGGAATAATGTGTTCTACTTTTCATTATTTGAATTTACAAATTATTTAAACACCTAGGTTAATTAAAGTATTTTAACAAAGCATTTAAATATTGATCTTAAAATTTGAAACATTGAAAAATTTTTATAAATCCTGAGTTTAGATAAGCCGCTACCTATCTTATAAGGTTTTTTGTGATAAAATTAGTTGTGGCTAATATATGGTTACGTTTTATATAGGGGATTATACGATAATAAAAATAATAATAATAAAAAATAATAAATTTATATTTATAATTATTCATAAAAATATTCTTTTTTAATTTTCAATCAATATCTTATTGTAAAAAGCTCTATGAAAATTTTCCACATTCTTCCAAAAATTAATCTTACAGAAGATTCGAAGATTTGAAGCTTTGTAAAGATTTTAAATATTGGGAGATTTCTAATTTCCATAATTTTAACATTTAATTAAAACATTTAATTTATTATCATGTAATTTATTGATATTGAGCGACCTCTAATTTACATAAATTTAACATTTAATTAACAAATTTAACTTATTATTTCTGTCCGACATAGAATAAATATCTTGACGAAAAATCTTTCATTCCTTCACAATCAAAGACGTCGCGATTTTAGGTATCGAAAATTTGAAGTCTGCCTAAATAATTTATTATTAAAACACTTGAGGAAACTAATTATTATTATAATTATTATAATTAAACGACGGTTTCAATTTAATTCAATAATAAAAATTTTTCATTTTTTTGATTGAAATAAATAAAAAAAATTATTTATTTAGAATTTTATTAAAAATATATATATAATTTTTAATAATATATTTTTATATTTCACAGTTTCCAAAAATGGATTAATGTCCCGATTTAATAATTATTTATAAACCGTAATGTTAAAATAATAAAATTAAGTTGTTTAAAAAATCATATTCTTTGTCATAGTCATTATTTCAAAAATTTTCTATTGCTTAAAGCGTTTATTATATGCTATTTTAAAACGTACATTTCAATCTACATTTGTCTTTATCATATTTATCTTTATAATTTATATTTAAATAATAACACTAGTTTTAAAATTTTCTCACACGTCGCGTGTAGAATTGGCAAGAATGTTACGCGTTAACCAGAGCAACATAATTGGGAGAAACTCATAAGGAAGGAAAATGGGTTCCCCATGATTGAGCCAAGAAGAAGATTACCAGCGGACTCAACACTTGTCTTTTGCTATTTAAGAGACGCAAACAAAAGCCTTTCTAGCATCGAATTGTGACTGGAGATGAGAAGTGAATCTGAGAACTGAAGTGGAGACGAGAGAAAAGGTTATGATTAAATCCTGGAGAATCAAGTACGTCACAACCTAAACAAAATATTCATAGTCGTAAAGCTCTTCTTTGTATCTGATGGGATATGCACAGAGTTCTTTATAGTGAACTGTTAAAACTACCAGAAACTGTTACTGCAGAATTATACAGCCTCCAATTGAAACAGTTGGAAGAGAAATTAATTTCAGCACAGTCTTTCGGATACATGATTTGGGAATATTGAACAGGTACGAAAATTCATTGATAAAAGTCATTCAATCCAGAAAAAAAGACTTTCGTCATCAGTATATCCATCTTTTATTTGAAAGATGGGAAAAGTTGTGAATAATGAAGGAATATATTTTGATTGAATGTACTTTGTTATTTGTAATAATATTAATTAAAATTATTCATCTTAAAACGATGTGAACTTACGCGTAACCCTAATAATATTATGCTTTCGCATCTGAACAACGTTTTTTTGAGTTTATAAAATTCTAATCTTTTACAGGCTCTTTACAGGAATTAGATTTTATATTGTTACATCGATGTTAAAATATGACTAAGACTAAGCTTTGACATTATGTGCGTATGGCCTGTGCAAAAGCATTTATCATTAAGATGCTTAGATTGTTCCAATGTTATAACCTTTGTTTTAAATTATTACGATGCAGAAAGCCAATTCCAAAATATATGATGGCTTTTTCATAAACATGGGTAATATGATCACAAAAGAATTGTTCTGTAACAGTTAGACCAGCTTGAAGCAGTTCATAATTGATAACACCTGTCATTCTCCTCCAAATGCACAAAAGCAGTTTCATTTCTCTAAAATTGAAATTTAGTATTAATAGTGAGGGTTAACCACAAGAAACCAATTGCCTTTTGCGAATAAGATTGTCATAAGCAATCAACTTTATATTCCCAATAACAATCCAATCAAAAATTGGAGCATACTAATGTCTGGAAAGCAGTGATATGTAGATTGTTAGGAACCTTATCAATTACCTTCAGATAATCGGATATTGTGAGAACATTCAAGCTGGTTTTTGTCTCGATCTTTTTCAATGTTTTCTTAGAATCTTTCTCAATTAATTGACCTATGAAGTTCTCATTAGTATCAGATGGATGTCTGGTAAGTGAATGGTCATTCAAATCGAGATTTCCTTAGATAAATCTGGTCAAACCGCTAACATGAGCTAAAATCAAAATTTTCAAAATAATACTCATTAATGCTGGAAGTTGATATCGTAGCCTTTTTCTTTAATTTATAATTAATACAATTTCAAAGATGGTTTCTCATCGGGTGAGCATTCATCACCTTCGTGCCAATTATTTGATTGTCTTTAACTTTCCGATTAATTAAATAAAAAATATGAACAATCAAAACAACTTAAATTTATTTCATTGATTATATTATTATTATTCTTATTATTATTATTATTATTATTCAATATTTTTATGGTTATTATTTGATAATTATAATTAAGATTATGATTATGATTATTATTATTTTTGGATAAAAATATTTAAATTATATATTTAATTTTTACCATATAAATAATCGAACCTTTGCTAACATTATCTAGAAAATGTTTTTTCCTGAAAAATAATTTTTTTAGATAAAAATGAAATTTTTGAAAAACAAAATTAGAACATTTCCCTTTCCAACTAAATAAATTGTTAATTGCAATTAATTAATATTATCATGTTGCAATGTGTTTAATAATATAAAAATAGTTTAAAAGTATTCCAAAATTTTAATTTGACATATTAAAATATTATCAAACAATTTTATTTATTATCTTTTATCAAGATTTTTTTCCAGTAAATTTATCATTAAAATATATAAATAAAATTAAAATATTTTCTTTTTTTCTGAATAAAATACGCATACGGTGCGTATTTATTTATTTATCCTCTACAAATGATAAGAGAATAATTTAAAATAATTTCTAGGAAAATTATATAAATTGAATGCTTTTTTATTTTATTTTTTCTTCCTTTATACATCTTTTTATTCCTTTTAGAAAAATTATAAAAATTAAATAAATACCAATTTTATGAATATATATTTTACACATTATAATTTTTTAATCAAATAAAAAAATAAAATAAAATAAAATATTAGTTATTTTTATTAAATCAAAAAAAATAAAAAAATTAAAAATAAAATAAAACGTTTTTTTTGACATACTTAATAATTTATTTGAAATAAAATAATTTATGTTAATTAAAAATTAAATAAAATATTTTAAGCTATAAAAAGATATTAAAATTTTTCTTTTAAAATAAAAAATTATAAATAATTACAAGATATCTTCAATGATTATTATTATTATTATTATTATTATTATTATTAAAAATTTTAATAATTTTAAATGTGATTAAAAAAAGTGGATTCATAACATTTAGTCTTCATTGCTACTGAAGAAAAAGTTTCTGTTTTCTTAAGAAAGAAAAAGAAAAGGGAAAAAATGCCCATTTTTATGTATAAAAATTTACAAGCTTTAGCCATGCTATCGCTATTCAGAATATATATATGATGTTCAGCAAGATAATCAGGCCCACTGAAGATTCCTTACAGTTTTTAAGGCATTTTTTATGAATTGTATATCATAAGACTATCTGAAATAAAATTAAAATAACATTTATTTATCCAATTTGACGTTTAAATCAATTACTTTTTCCATTAAAACAAAATTCTTTAAGCATTAACATAAATTTTTATGCAGATTTTTTTGTCACATTCATATTTTTGTGTTTTATTTTTAGCGTATCCATTGGTAATAAAAATAGGTTCAGTTTTATATTTTTTGGATTTTTCTTCATTCAACAAGGACTTTATTTTTATTTTATATGATTAATAATAATATATTTTATGATAGGAAAATCGATTAAGAAGTACATTATTATAT
>JBBMKC010234109.1:0-11315 GCA_037834085.1 Bipalium vagum | reverse complement strand
TTGAAAGAAATTCACAAAATCAATCGAATTGACATTTGCGATCAACTCATGAAACGCGAAGAAATCGACCCATTTCTAAAGTGGATCGTCTACAATAATGTCAACAGAAAAAGAAGCTGATCTAAAAAAGATGAGGCGCTGGAGAGGCAAGCAAAAGCAGATATTCACCAGAAAAAGGTTTTGGTTTCAATCTGGTGAGATTGGAAGGGACCTGTTTACTACGAGCTACTACGAAGAATAAAACCATAAATTCGGAAACCTACTGTGACCAGCTGCAGAGATTGAACGATTCTATCCAACAGAAACGTCCTGAGCTGGTCAATCGAAAGGGGTGGTCTTCCACCACGATAACGCAAGGCCACATATCAGTTTGACCACTCGCAAAAAATTGCTCGACATTGAGTGGGTTTTTTTGCCACATCAACTCTATAGTCCAGACCTTGCCTCTTCCGATTTCCAACTGTTTCGTTCCTTGCAAAACTCATTGAATGGTATAGCGTTTAGTAATGAGGGCCTTATCAAAGAGCACCCTGGAAGGTTCTTTGCATAGAAAAACGCAGACTTCTATCTGCGAGGAATAATGAAGCTACCACAGATATGGCAGAAGGTAATTGACCAAAACGGGGAATACATAATAGATTAATATTGTTTTTGTTATATTAAAAAAATGTGTTTAAACTGTGCAATAAAAACGCACAGACTTTTTGAACAACCCAATATTATTTTCATTCAGAACTTACTATTAGATTTTGAGTTAATTAATAACTTGCTTTCTTAATAAATATCCAATAACTCCATTATACAACCAATTTAATCTCACAACCCCAAATTTTTGGACAAATTAACACAACACTGAAAATTGATATTTCATAAAATAAATGAAAAAAATTAATTAAACCATAAATTTATTAAATTTTAACAATAACAACATTTCATTAAATGAATTTTCTTTGAACAGGTCTACGGACATAAATTCATTAATAAAATCTTCTCTTTTGTCTTCATCGATTCATTTTTTCTTTTTAACTTATTATTGTAGCTTTCTACATTTTGCGTAAGGACGCCAGTGTCTGGATCAACAAAATTGTATTTATGTACAACTGTATTATGTTTGTACCCAGAATCTTTCTAGCCCAAGACGTAAGAACGGGCTTCATCTGTATAAATTATTGATCCAATTTTAACCACCTTATCTATAATAGGCAAAATTGTAACACTTCTTTTATCGGGTATAATTTCAGCGTATCCTCTCGCTGGTTTAAAAGAAGTGTCAACAATGGTTAAAATCCAAGTTGGTGCAATTGGCGTTCTTATAATTAGACTGGACTGTTATTTTCTACAAGTATTGTTGTCGCATCTCCATACAAAACCATCTGATGTCACTTTAACACTCTTAAATGACATTGTCAATTTGCAGTCAGCACAGATTTGTTCAAATTGAATCAATTCTTTTCTTCTTAGCCAATCAAACAAATCAAGATTGCTGAAAACTGCTAATTTATCTAAAAATGATGGATCCATTTTCCTTATTATCGGACTATTACTAGTATCTTTAACTATTTATAGTTCCATTAAATCTCACAACCCCGTCACACAACCAGTTAAATCTCGCAACCACTTTTCACAATCATCTAAATCTGACAACCCCGATAGATAACCAATTTAATTTCACAACCCCATTATACAACCAAATTAATCTGACAACCTAGTCACACAACCAGTTAAATTTCACAACCACTTTTTACAATCATCTAAGTCTGACAAACCCGATAAATAACCAATTTAATCTGACAACCCCATGATGATACCAGTTAAATCTGACATCCCCATCACACAACCAGTTAATGCTCACAACACTGGGGTTGTCAGTTTTAATTCGTCCCACTTTTCATTAATTTTAAAATTACATGTAATAAATAAATTAAATAAAATTATAATAAATTCTAAATAAAATAAAAAATAAAATTACATGCTGTAAAATAATTATATAACCAAACATAATTATTTCTTATAAAAATTAATTAATTAATTAATTAAAAGAAAAAATAATCCATTTTTCTATAATTTTAAGATCTAATAAATGGATCATCAGCTATCTCTGGTTGGAATTTTCCATTAAAAGCTAATTCAACGAGTGCTAATTCTTATTATAATTTAACTTTTTCTGCTAAGAATAATTTAATAAAGTTAATTCAGAGAAAATCCATAAATAAGTAAATCACAATATCATGCCATTCACATTTTGTCAGTACACAAATGATAACTTCATATAAAGAAAAAAATATTTATATAATTGGTGATTAAAATACATATAATAATAATTTATATAGTATAATTTTTATATATTATAATATAATAAAAGCCAATCTTAATCGAAATAATTAACAGAAAATGTACAAGGAAAAAATCTATATTGACTGAGGTGATTTCATATTTTCAGGTAAAGCTAATAAATTTCCTTTTTAAAAAGCAGATTCCAAATTGTTTTATTATCATTACGATTTTCTGATTGCATTTTCCATGCACAATTCGTAGAGAAAATTCATGAATAAGTTACATAACCGCCAGTGAATGTCTAGATGAATCTATCGTCATTGTCCTTGTTAAAATGAATCAGGGAGCATCATGTAGGCAGTTAAAAAGGATATTTCCATGACTAATTACTTATAGATTTGTCTATGATGTAATGGGCTGTTTAATTTCTTGTCATCTTTACACTCTTGATTTAAACAAACAAAATTTAAGAGAAAAATGAGATTTTTTTTCTATAATTAATTATTTTCCGGATAAAATGTTACTGGTTATATTTTCCTAATTTAGTATCGTTATTATTATTAGATCGAAAGTTATTCCGTTCCATTTTAACTTTAATTAAATTATTTTCAAAATGTCAATATTTTATCACAAATTCATCTGCCTACATATTAGTATTAAAGATAAAAATCACTGGTTAATGTAAGACAAAAATACATAACTGAACATTAAAATATCATAAAAATTATGGAAATAATTTTTTTTATTATGTATATTTAGAAAATTCGTTTTGGACAGGAGAAATTAATTAATCCTTAGATAAATGTTAATCAACTATCGTATATATATAAATGACTAAACAAAACATTGATTTAGCACAAACAAATCTGTTGAGAAAATAGATGCGTACCTCGGTTATGTAAACAAATTGTGTGTGAATCCTGTTGCTTTGGTTCGTTTTGTTGGTCCGTTTATGTTGATTTGTGTGCAACATGAAAGATCTGGAGTCCGAATATTTGATTTTGTTCCCTTTGGAAAAGTCCCAAAGTGTAATTAAGAGCTTAAGAAATCTATTTGTTAATGTTATTCACCTTAGTTTAAAATATATCAAGTTTTCATGTTTTCCAAATTTTCTTTTATTTAAACTTAAATGATTTTAAGTTTTTTAAGTTTGTCAAACATAAATTGTTTTAATATTGTAGTCCGAGGCGGTTTTTTAAAAAGAAATAAAAATATATTGAAAGTCTGTTTTGATAAAAGGTAAAGATAATAATTTTAAAAGATTCTAAGGAGGAATATTATAAAATTAAAAATCAATAAAAAAAATTAAAAGATTTTAGAAAATAACTTTAAATGTTATTGTTGGGGTCTTGTATAAGTCAAAATAAGTGATGAGAATCGGGATTTGATTAATTTGTTATATTATTTGTAATTATTAATTTATTTTGAGAATGTCTTTAAAAGTAAACTTGAATACATTATTTGGAAGAATTAAAGTGAAAAAGATTGGAATATATTAAAATCTGAGGAAATTTTAGATAAAAAGAGAAAAATAATTTATTTTTTAAAACAAATTATGACGGAATTTTTCTCAGTTTATTTGAAAAAACGATTAAGAGAATTTTGTTCTAATACTTTGATTTAATTGAATTTCGTTGATGTTGCGTCCAGTGTTTTATTCTCATGGTAAACTTGATAATCTGTCTTTTAAAAATGTTAAAAACTTTGGACAAAATTTTAATTATTTCTGAAAACAGCGTTTAAAATGAATTCTTGTCATTAGGCGTAGTTAAGACCATACAACCTCACATGAAATATAGCAAGGGTCAGAGCTTTTTACATACTTTATTGAGAGGTTAAAATAAGAATTTTAAAAAGTTGTTATTATTATTTTATATTTTGATATGGATTAGATTCCATGTTCAATAGCAGTTCGTCTGCTGCATTTTCCCTGCTTGTAAATGTCAACATTTTTATATAATTTTGAAGTCTATATTTATATAAATAAATTAATCAGTTTCCTTACAGAAAAATGTAACCAAATTAAAAGAATTTTTAAGTTGAAATTGAAATATAAAAGAAACCTTAAAAAGAAAATTTTTAATTTTCAAAGTAAAATTAAAAATATAAGAGATAATTTAGAATTTTTAATGACTGCCACACTATCGGTATTGTTTGATCTTATTAAGTCAATATTTAACGTAATATTTTTCTTATGAAAATAATTTAATTAAAATTTCATATCCAAACTCTCAATTTTTGCTGGGTAGTAATAGATCTATGTGGTCGAGAGTTGTTATGATGAAAAACGAAGCCTTTTCGATTCATAAGTTAAGTGATAGTTCTAATCTTGATAATTTTTACAGTAAAGAACTGAGTAATCGTTTTGCCATTCAGCAGAAGCTCAAAATGCAAAATCCCAGCAATCAGATAACATTACTTTTTTTGAAGTCAACTTTAACTTGCCACTGTTTGTTTAGCATCATCTTTTTCCAACAACGATTTTTTATGAAATATATTTTTCATTCCCAGTAATATAACTTCAGAAAGGGATCAATTTTATTTCTTTTAATATCAATTCAGAAACGGAAATTCTTTAGAGTAAAGTTTTTGTCGACAAATTATGTGGCACCAAAACTAGGAGTTTCTTATGGTGTCCCACTTTCTTTATATGATTTAAAACTATTTGTTAACTAACATATTGTTTTTTCAGAATTGTATGATGCTTATGTGTCGGTCTTTCCAAACCTTAGCCATTATTTTTTGAAGTTTTCTGTGACTGGTCGAGCAGATCGAGGAGCATCGGCAACATCAAAATTTCCAGAAAGAAATAGAGTAAACCATCTTGTGGCTGTTTGATAAAGTATCATCATCATAAACTGCAAAAATTTTTTGACGTGCGTCAAAAGCAATTAAATCTTTGTCGAAATAAAATTACTAAATATTCTTATTATTTTCGATTGTTTCACTCATGCTTAACGCTTTCTAAAATAGATCTGAATCAATATATAAAAATTTAAAACACAACAGCGTGATTTTATTATATTACCAGTAGTATGAATCTAAGCTTTTGAGTTGTTATTTTTCTTCTCACTAATGGTTGGTGTTAATGGAGGAAGAGAAATAATCAGTTCAACAATAAAACCGTATTAACAATAACAATGATTAACATAATTATCAAATGTTGCACAATCACAATTTCCTGTTATTCGAAATCAAATAGATCAATTATTGGTCAAAACCAATGTCAACATTAAAATACCTAAAAAGAATATAAATCAATATCAATAAAAATGGATCTATAGTTCACTAAGTTAAATCAAATATTGAAATCAGTATCAATAAAATTTTTTAAAAATTTAAAATA
The DNA here is from genome assembly GCA_037834085.1 of Bipalium vagum. NCBI lineage: Eukaryota > Metazoa > Platyhelminthes > Tricladida > Geoplanidae > Bipalium > Bipalium vagum. The sequence continues at coordinate 5,695 of JBBMKC010234109.1, read as the reverse complement.
AATAATAATAATATTAGCATTTTATTTTTACAGTAAATTCTCGCAAAATGCAACACTCGGATAATGCAACAAATTTTAAAAAATATATTCGTTAATTGCAAAACTTATTTTAATTTATTTTGAATATAAAAAATTAACTAAGAAAATTTAAATTAATTTAAGGTAAATAATTATAATATTCTAAATAAAATATTAATTATAGTTTAGTAATGAATTACAAGAGGTCTAATTTAACAAACCAAGATAAAATCGAAATTTTAAATAAAATTGAGAAAGGTGAATCAAGAAAAAGCATTTATGAAAATTATAAATGCAATAAAAGTACAATCAGTAGGATTATTAAGAAAATGGATGAAATATTATCATCTGTCAAATATAATTATCTACTACCAAAGAAAATCAGAATTTTAAAGTGAAAGTACCAGAAACTGAGAAGGCTACCCATAATTGCTTTTTAAATGAAAGAATTAAGAAAAATAATGTGAATGATAACTTATTGCATTTGAAATCTTTAGAATTTCAAAGGGGATAAAATCCTGAAATAAGTTTTGTTGCGACTTCAGGCTGGGTTAAAAACTGTAAGCATAGACACGGTATTAGATTACTAAAGATTTGTGGGAAATATTTAAGCCCAAATGATTCCATTATCCCTGAATTCATTGCAAACTTTCGAAGGGATATTTCTAATCTTCAGTTACTCCCAGATCAGTTTTATAACTCAGATGAAACTGGTTTGGTCTATTAGAATATGAACTGTAGAACTTTAGTAACAGATGATGAGAAAACTGCACCAGGTCGAAAAAATTTCAAAGAACGAATAACTGTTATGCCCTGTGTAAATGCAACAGAAGAGCACAAATAAAATTTAATGTGATCTGGTAAATCAAATAAACTCCGATGCTTTAAAAATGTTAATTTACCACCAGTACATTATAGATCTTCCAGAAATGCCTGGCAAACAAGGGATTTATTTCATGAATGGTTTATCACCGTATTTGTTCCTGAGGTTACAAATTATCTTCAGTCTAGAAATTTACCGGTAAATTCAATTCTTTTAGTTGACAATGATCGATCATGTTTTTATTCAACAATATTTTGCATATTGAAATTCGGTCTTTCAAATTCTTTTCATTCAAATTATGCTGTATTCATACACCCAGTTTCTTTGTATATCCACATTTCTCCAAATGATTTAAAACTGTTTGATGATGAATCCCCAATTCCTGAGCTATTTCGTGTCTGCTTATATTCTTGTCTTCTTCAACCTTCATGATTACTTTAACGACTTTTTCACAGAACGAGGTGCGTCTTTGACATCAAAATTTCCGGAACGAAATTTAGCGAACCATTCTCAGACTGTTCTATCCGAAACAGTATCCGCTTCATAAACAGCATTAATCTTTTTAGTTACCTGTGTAGCATTTTTACCTTTCAAAAAATAAATTTTCATTATGTATCGCATTTCTTCTTTATTCATACCCATTTCTAAAGATGAATAGAATTTTATTAATTAATCAAAATGTCTACTTTTCAAAGTTATTTGAATGCTAAGATTATAAGAAATTATAAAATGATATATTAAAACAAAATCAATTTCAGTCAAACTACATAAAGAACATTTTCATCGTTTATTAACAAAATCGGCGGAAACTTTTTAGAATTTTTGACTTTTTAGACTTTTTTTTTGAAACTTTTGAAACTTTTTGATACTAACTCCTATTTTTCGAGCAATATCTGAAGTATTAGGAGCAGCTGATAAAATTACAGGTGTTGCAAAAGTTATACAAAAAGCAAAAAATCACAAAAATAATGCAGAGAAAAAAAGATATAATTATAAAACTTATTATAAAATAAAGAAATTGAAATGGAAAAATTAAAACAAAAAGAAGTGATAACAGGAGAAAATAACAGATAAAAGCTTACAGAAATCGGAAAAAAATTAAAGGAATTATTACATTAACTTTGTAAAAATAAAATTAAAATGTGAAACACTGAAGGGAATTATATTCTGACCATTTTGAAAAGAAATAATTTTTTTTCTAAATTCACAATTATAAAATCAAATTCACTTTTAAAATTAATAATATAAAAAAGGTCTTTAAATGTTTTGATTAAAGAAAAAGTTACTAAAAACCGATTACAATCTAAACACCTCTAATTATTATTAGGTTGGTGTAAAAATAATGCATCTTTTATAACTTCAAACTTAGCATATCATAAGTCAGACCAATCAAACATTTATTAATTAAAGTAACATCCTTGTGATTCCACACATTTCTGCCAACGCAAAATAAGCTTGTTGATACCAGAAGCATAGAAATCCGTTAGTGTGCACCTCAAAAATTCCAAGAAGGCGTTTTCAACGTCGGCTCGGTTGTTGAAGCACTTACCTTGAAGGAAGTTTTGTAGATGTTTGAAAAAGTGGAATTCTGTTGGTGCTAAGTCTGTGGAATATGGAGGATGGGGCAGAATTTCGTAACCCAGTTTGTTAAATTTCTGAAAGGTTGATATTGCGATGTGTGGTCTGGCATTATCCTGAAGAATGATTGGTCCTTTTCTGTTTACCAAAGCTGAACTCAAAATTTGTAATTTTTGGTGCATATCGTTGATTTGCTCACAGTAACTGTTGGACGTAATCGTTTTTCCAGGATCCAGGAAAATGAAATGGATCAAACATGTACGCACCACCAAACAGTTATCATTACCTTTTCTGTTGCAATTTTTGTTTCGGAAAGATTTTTGGAGGTTCACTTTCGTCCAGTCATTGACCAGAGCGTTTTCTATTATCGTACAAGATCCATTTCTCATCACATGTTTCAATTCTATTGAGAAATGGATCGTTCTTGTTACGGAAAAGAAGGGAAGACGCAACTTCAAAGCGACGTAATTTTTGGTTTGCATTGAGCGCGTGTGGCACCCATTTGTCCAGCTTCTTCACTTTTACAATTTGTCTGAGGTGTCTCACAATTGTTGAATGGTGAACCTGAAGTTCTTTTGCAATTTCTCTTGTTATTTCCCTTGAATCAGATTTGATGGCAGCCTCTAATTGATCATTTTCTACGGCTGATGGACGGCCACGACCTTCTTTATCCTTAAGAGTATAATTATTGTTTTCAAACTTTAAGAACCAACGCTGAACTGTTGTTTTATTCACGCTTCTTATGTCCCATACTGCATTAATATTTCGTGCTGTTTCCGCAGGGCTTCTGCCTAGCTTGATTTCAAAAATATATTTTACGAAGGCCTTTTTCGACATCTAAAAAACATAGTTTTCATTTCTAAATAAATTATGAAATATTTAAATTTTACTTTAAATTATTATTTAATTAATGCTCTTAAACAAGTGAATATTACTAAGAATAACAATTAGATTATAAAAAGTGTATTGTTTAGCTTAAAAACATGCTTTAGTTAAACAATGCAAAAAGATGCATTATTTTTGCACCAGCCTATTAATTATGAAAATACAAATCAAAAATGAATTCATTGAGTTGGATGTTACGCAGTAGCTTCTGCTAAATGCAACCAAAAAGTTTTTATTTTTATGATTTACCACCATTTAATGTTTTATAACCTTTTGTTAAAAAATAAAACAAGTTCAATTTTCAAAGTAAAACAGATTTAACTTATTGAGGGAAATTGAATTTATGTTTTAAGGTAACTTTACATTAAAAAATATTTTGATGACATTTTACAGAGTTAAAAATTATTATAATAATAAGTAATAAAAAATATAATAAAAATAAATAATAAATAAAGCAATACTTATTAACAACTTTAATAAAATTTCATATTTCATCACAAAGTATTAGTAAAGATTTTTTCACAAGTACATAATTATCTATATAATAATAGAGAATTTGATGAATAGTTGTGGTGAAACTCTAACATTTCTCTTGTTTTCTGGATAATATATTTGAAACATTTTTAAAAAATTTTGAAACCAGCATTTTTATTGAAAATCAACTTATATTTATGTAATATTCCACAGAATTTCCCCCTTCAGTATGACTTAATTCTTCTTCCACATTAAATTGACAAAAGAATTTACCAGATTAACTAGCAATTGTCCATTTTATCAAGAGTTGACATCGCTATCCATAAGCATGCAAAACGTGTTTTAATATAAAAGAAATCATCTTCAATACTGTCTAATTTAAGTTATTGTACCTGCTCAATCGAAATTAAGTCTTTATTTGAAAATTCAAATATTTATTTTTTTAAAATTGAAAAGTTATTCACAAGATATACGGCTGAATCTAACCATGTATCCGATCAAGTTATGATTTGGTGAAAGTTCTAAAGTATTTAAAAATTTTTCTATTCTATATACAGATTTAGAAAGTAGTTAGTTGTGCTACTAATTAAGCAATGTACAATCGGAAACAACTTCTTAATTTTTTTACATAGTCTCTAGAACAAGATAAAGACACGTGTTAAAAACAAAAGTGGTAAAATGTTTTGTTGAAAAATTCTGAAAAATTTTCCTAAATATTTGGTTGTAATGTCGCGTTTTATCGTTTTTGCCGTTTTAATGGGTTTGAGAAATCATATCCAAGTTCCGGAATTTTCTCCATCTGATGCGTTGTCACTTAAGGGTTATGATATATTAATCGAGATTTAAAACAATTGAATTTAAAACTGACTTTGAAAAATTACTAATTAAAGAAATAAACTTCGTCATCGAAGTAATTTGTTAAATTAATTCCTTTGCCTAACTTTGTCTCAGCGTAGAGACAAAATTAAAAAAAGACCTATTGATGGAAAACACCGTCTTGAAGCGTAGGGATTGGTGATCGTAGACTAATCTCTACGACTATATAGAGAGGACTATTCCCAGAAATTTGCTCAGCAGACATCAAAATTTAGAAGAATATTATATTTCAATTACTGAAGGAGAAGACATTGCTGCAGAAAAAAACTATATTCTAATCTTTGCAGAAGAAGATTACTTTGTTTCAGATAAATGTCTAGTTTCCAGAGGAAGAAAATCAGTGGTTCCAGTAGTTTTTGATAATTATGCCGACCATAACAATGCAAAAGGATTTACTAAGGGGACCATTGAGATAAGGAATTCCTAGGTGACCTGTAAGGACGTAAAAGACATCCCGGGTACCTCTTGTCTCTCCTAGTGAAACAGTTGTATTTTTTTCTTTTATTTTTATTTCTTTCCTCCTCACATTTATCCTAAAATTATTTAACCATATTATTAATGTTCATTTTGTGTTTAATTTTATATCTTTTAGCGAGTTAATTGAAACGATATTGATATTTGTTATTTGACATTGGGAATATTTTGTTTTTGTTTTGTGTGATAATTAGGCATTGAAACGAGTTTGCTCTTACGAAGATTGTATCAGACTGTTATTAAATTTTAAATAAAGTTTTACTGTGGTTGGTTTTGATTCAATTAGCGTGCGAATAAAGTATTATTGTGAAAGTTTTGATTCAATAAAATTAAATTTGTGTAGCTATAATAGTGAACGAACTTTTGTATAGTGAGTAGTTATTGATTTGATAACGAAAGTTACTTTGATAAGGTATATTAGTAACAATATAAGTTAATATAATTTTTATTAGTTTTAAATCGCATTTTTCTTTATTTGGAATATCAGAAGTATTAGGTTGTCCAGTATGAAATGTCGTTTTTTATCTAAATTTTCAAAATTAAATTATTCGATAAATATTAATCGAA